>CH002024.1:316304-328345 GCA_000149265.1 Ciona savignyi
TTAAAAACAAGGTTTACTTTTTGGCTTGAATTGTTAGAGACCTCACGATTTATATTAAAGAATAACAGTTTATTCTCCGTTATTATTATCGTGAGCTGACCGCGTTCGCACGAGTCCTCAAAAAGATAAGCGCGTCTCCTACTGGTGCACCAGGGCCAAAAATCTTTACATAAACGCTTAGGCCACGATTGCTTAATGTACTTAAAGAAAAAGGTTAGCTTTTCAAACTCTCACATACCACAACAATTTCGAGTCAAAGATATTGCGCGTGCAGTTAATAAATGTGGTTGGGCCTTGTTATACTAAGATTTTTTTTTATTTAAATAAATACTAAATGTATTAACCTACAATATTGTAAATAACACATTGATTAGAACTTTTCACGGGCGGTAATAGAAAGAAATGTAATTAAAGAGTGATATAAATGTGTGCAACCGATCAACATTAAAACAGCTAGTTATAAAAATGAGTTTAGTTTAGATTGACATTAAATTTGTTCTCAAAAAATAAACCTTATTCTTGTTTGGTTTTCAAACGCGCGCCATTCGCGCACCCACACTACGTCAAATTATCAATATGTTCGGTTTGTGTTGAAATGAAACAGCTTGGATATACCTAAATCGACGATTTATTGTAGTAAGTACATGAAAATAGGTAGATGGATGGATAACACATTTATAAATTTGCTCCCAAAAAATAAACCTTATAGCTTGTTTGGTTTTCAAACGCGCGCCACAAACGCACCCACACTATACGTCAAATTATCAATATGTTCGGTTTGGGTTGACATGAAACAGCTTGGATATACCTAAATCGACGATTTATTGTAGTAAGTACATGAAAATTGGTAGATAGGTGGATAACACAATTATAAATTCACTCCCAAAAATAAACCTTATATCATGTTTGGTTTTCAAACGCACGCCATGAACGCACCAACACTATACGTCAAATTATCAATATGTTCGGTTTGGGTTGAAATGAAACAGCTTGGATATAGCTAAATATACGATTTGTTATAGTAAGTACTTGGAAATAGGTAGATGGGTAGATTACATACTCGTAAATTTGCTCACAAAATATAAACCTTATATCTCGTTTGGTATTCAAACGCGCGCCATTCACTCACCCTCACTACGTCAAATTATCAATATGTTCGCTTTGGGTTGAAATGAAACAGCTTGGATATAGCTAAATCGACGATTTGTTATAGTAAGTACATGAAAATTGGTAGATGAGTGGATAACACATTTATAAATTTGCTCCCAAAAAATAAACCTTATATCTTTTTTGGTTTTCAAACGCGCGCCATGAACGCACCCACACTATACGTCAAATTATCAATATGTTCGGTTTGGGTTGACATGAAACAGCCTTGATATACCTAAATCGACGATTTATTGTAGTAAGTACATGAAAATTGGTAGATAAGTGGATAATACATTTATAAATTTACTCCCAACAGATAAACCTTATATCTTCTTTAGTTTTCAAACGCGCGCCATGAACGCACTCACACTAAACGTCATATTATCAATATGTTCGGTTTGGGTTGACGTGAAACAGCTTGGATATACCTAAATCGACGATTTCTTATAGTTAGTAGATGAAAATTGGTAGATTACATACTCGTAAATTTTCTCACAAAATATAAACCTTATATCTCGTTTGGTTTTTAAACGCGCGCCACAAACGCACCTACACTACGTCAAATTATCAATATGTACGCTTTGGATTGAAATGAAACAGCTTGGACATACCTAAATCGACGATTTGTTATAGTAAGTATATAAAAATCGGTAGATGGGTGGATAACACATTTATAAATTTGGTCCCAAAAAATAAACCTTATATCTTGTTTGGTTTTCAAACGCGCGCCATAAACGCACCCACACCACGTCAAATTATCAATATGTTCGCTTTGGGTTGACATGAAACAGCTTGGATATACCTAAATCGACGATTTCTTTTAGTTTGTAGATAAAAATTGGTAGATGGGTAGATAACATACTCGTAAATCTGTCACAAAAAATAAACCTTATATCTCGTTTGGTTTTTAAACGCGCGCCACAAACGCACCCACACTACGTCAAATTATCAATATGTTCGCTTTGGGTTAAAATGAAACAGCTTGGATATACCTAAATCGACGATTTGTTATAGTAAATACATGAAAATCGGTAGATGGGTGGATAACACATTTATAAAATTGCTCCCAAAAAATAAACCTTGTATCCCGTTTGGTTTTCAAACGCGCGCCACGAACGCACCCACTCTACGTCATATTATAAGTATTTTCTCTTTGGGTTGAAATGAAACAGATTGGATATACCTAAATCGACGATTTGTTATAGTAAGTACATGAAAATTGGTAGATGGGTGGATAACACATTTATAAATTTGCTTCCAAAAAATAAACCTTATAGGCTATCTTGTTTGGTTTTCAAACGCGCGCCATTCACGCAACCACACCACGTCAAATTATCAATATGTTCGCTTTCGGTTGACATGAAACAGCTTGGATATACCTAAATCGACGATTTCTTTTAGTTTGTAGATGAAAATTGGTAGATGGGTAGATAACATACTCGTAAATCTGTCACAAAATGTAAACCTTACATCTCGTTTGGTTATTAAACACGCGCCACAAACGCACCCACACTACGTCAAATTATCAATATGTTCGCTTTGGGTTATAATGAAACAGCTTGGATATACCTAAATCGACGATTTCTTATAGTTAGTAGATGAAAATTGGTAGATGGGTAGATTACATACTCGTAAATTTGCCTACAAAATATAAACCTTATATCCCGTTTGGTTTTCAAACGCGCGCCACGAACGCACCCACTCTACGTCATATTATAAGTATTTTCTCTTTGGGTTGAAATGAAACAGCTTGGACACACCTAAATCGACGATTTGTTATAGTAAGTACATAAAAATCGGTAGATGGGTGGATAACACATTTATAAATTTGGTCCCAAAAAATAAACCTTATATCTTGTTTGGTTTTCAAACGCGCGCCATGAACGCACCCACACCACGTCAAATTATCAATATGTTCGCTTTGGGTTGACATGAAACAGCTTGGATATACCTAAATCGACGATTTCTTATAGTTAGTAGATGAAAATTGGTAAATGGGTAGATTACATACTCGTAAATTTGCTCACAAAATATAAACCTTATATCTCGTTTGGTTTTTAAACGCGCGCCACAAACGCACCCACACTACGTCAAATTATCAATATGTTCGCTTTGGGTTAAAATGAAACAGCTTGGATATACCTAAATCGACGATTTGTTATAGTAAATACATGAAAATCGGTAGATGGGTGGATAACACATTTGTAAAATTGCTCCCAAAAAATAAACCTTATATCCCGTTTGGTTTTCAAACGCGCGCCACGAACGCACCCACTCTACGTCATATTATCAGTATTTTCTCTTTGGGTTGAAATGAAACAGATTGGATATACCTAAATCGACGATTTCTTATAGTAGGTACATGAAAATTGGTAGATGGGTGGATAACACATTTATAAATTTTCTTTCAAAAAATAAACCTTATATCTTGTTTGGTTTTCAAACGCACGCCATTCACGCACCCACACTATACGTCAAATTATCAATATGTTCGGTTTGGGTTGACATGAAACAGCTTGGATATATCTAAATCGACGATTTATTTTAGTAAGTACATGAAAATTGGTAGATGGGTAGATAACATACTTGTAAATTTGCTTCCAAAAAATAAACCTTATATCTCGTTTGGTTTTCAAACGCGCGCCATGAACGCACCCACACCACGTCAAATTATCAATATGTTCGCTTTGGGTTGACATGAAACAGCTTGGATATACCTAAATCGACGATTTCTCATAGTAAGTAGATGAAAATTGGTAGATGGGTAGATAACATACTGGTAAATTTTCTTCCAAAAAATAAACCTTATATCTCGTTTGGTTTTCAAACGCGCGCCATTCACGCAGCCACACTAAACGTCATATTATCAATATGTTCGCTTTGGGTTGAAATGAAACAGCTTGGATATACCTAAATCGACGATTTGTTATAGCAAGTACATGAAAATCGGTAGATGGGTGGATAACACATTTATAAATTTGGTCCCAAAAAATAAACCTTATAGCTTGTTTGGTTTTCAAACGCGCGCCATGAACGCACCCACACCACGTCAAATTATCAATATGTTCGCTTTGGGTTGACATGAAACAGCTTGGATATACCTAAATCGACGGTTTGTTGTGGTAAGTACATAAAAATTGGTAGATGGGTAGATAACATACCTTTAAATTTGTTCCCCCCAAAAAACTTATATCTTGTTTGGTTTTCAAACGCGCGCCACAAACGCACCCACACAAGGTCAAATTATCAAAATGTACGCTATATCGATCTTATTTATTTCCATAATACTACAATATATGAAAACATTAATCCCTTGTTCAGATTAACATGCAATTCTCAATACAGGCATGAATATTAACTATTTTAGGACATTGGTTCAACTGTCATTCAATCACAATCATTAAAAAGTGGACCTGTTAGATTTAATATAATATGTTAGAAAATATGATTATCGTTTATAGGAAAGAAAAATGACAATCGTTTTTAAAGGACAATTTTCAAACATATTACGGAAACACCTTAAGTCATTTTCTTATATACTTCATTGACGTGATATCAGCCCGCTTTCATATATAAATGTCGACAAATTTTCGCAGTATATTAATGAACTTAGGTGTGATGCTGCAATTAACACACATCAATTTTTTACAATATAATTAAATATATTCTTTATTGCGAACCAAGTTCTCATTTTCCGTTCTGAATTAACCATCATTGAGTAAAGTCGATGATCTTGCCACTTAGTTTAACTACGTATTGCAAAACTTGTTGTTTATTATGGATAAACACAATGATTGCAGAAAAAGTATGTTGTAGCAGAACTAACCAAATGACACACCACAAAGGCGAGTTTCGGAAAGCAAAAAATCTAAAAATCATTAACGTAATCACTTTTGGAGTAATTATCATCATCCATTTTATCTTTAGTCACGTAATTTTCGTTTTTTGTTATTTTTACGACAGTTTGTTCATGTATATCTACCTGAAAATCTCTCTAATGCTATTCTAAATTAAAATCATTATTTATGACGAGTTTTTTTAATGTTTATCGGTTACACGAATTTAAATCACTCTTTTAACCCCGTTTGTTTCTATTACCGCCCGTAAAAAGTACTAATCAGTGTATTATTTTTAATATTGTGGGTTCATACATTTATGTTTCATTTAAATGAATACAACAAATACATTATCTTATTTTAAAAGGTCCAACTACATTTATTAACTGCACATGCAATCATTTTCACTCGAAATTGTTGATATTGTGTCAGCTTAACGAATTATGTAATCATAGAACTTGGGAAATAATAATCCTAAACTCATTTAAGAAACACAATTTTCGTTTCTAAGAAACGAAAATTTTACCCGAGAAACGAAAATTTTGTTTCCAGAAACGATAACGAAAAGTTGTTATGTTAGTATTATGACAGTAAAATGTGATATCGCATGCTTCGTGGTTTAAGAGTTTTAAATCTTTCTAAGAGGTGAATCGGTCAAAACATGGGCAAGTACAATATGTCTTCAAAACTTTGAGGACAAATTAAGTAACCGCTTTCTGCTATAGAACATTTAGCTTATGTGCTACTCGATGACGCACGTGATTAATAAACATATGATCACAAACTGAGCACCATATTTGTAATTTTGTGTAGCAAACAAAAAAATCTTTCTGTTGTGGGGATTACACAAGTAATAATGTAACTCCATTATGAGTCATTATTCACACCACTATTGGCAGGTGATTGTACTGATAACTCGAGTTTAATTATGACATCATAATAACGCGCGACAAAGCTGATTTCTCACGCCGCCAATGTTCTGCATGACGTCACTGTGACGTTTTACCAATTTTAACTAGGCTGGTTCATGTGAATAAAACAAATATTCCCCGGGTTAAGTATCGAAACCAACATGGGCCGGTCCACAACTACGAATCTGTCGCGCTAACCATTCGGCCAGACACCGTTATTGCATTAAAAGAAGTTATATGGTTGTTACGGTCACGTGTTTTTCCCTTTTTGTTTTATTTTGCTCTCTTGTTTAAGTTGTACGTCACATCCTGTTTTAGTGCGTGTTGCGTGAAATCCTTGAGACCTTGGGGGTCATTTCATTTTATACTAGGAACCAAGTGGTGGTCTAATGGGAACCATACTAATGTTAAAAAAGGTTTTTCTGTAGTGTACGGAAAATTATTATATATTTTGGGCGGAAATTTCAGGTATGTATGATTTGATTATATTTTGTTTCACTGGCGTACCGTTTGTTAATCATTTTATTATTCTGTTTTAGTTACCGCAATACAAGGACTACTATTTTTGCGCGTATCTGATCATAAAAGGCCAGGCTCGTACTTGGGTTAAGTACGGCCGCAACAGTAACTGAAATTTCGAAGAGTTTCAGCCCTCTAAGAGTAACTGAAACTTCGAAGAGTTTCATTTAGCCTTCTAACAATAACAACTAAACTCCCAACGAAACAGACCTTAGCCACAAGCCAAGGCAGGACGAAGGTGATTACAATAGCGCGTGGAAACGTCGGCGCTGATTGGGAGAAATCGAGCGGATTGGGAGCAGAAGGATGAGTGAACCAGGCTCTGAACTGAGCGACAAATTATTACGGCAGGAACTGAGTAACGTTACTATTAGAAGATCGAAGTCGAGTCAAACCGCAGGTCCATCCCCCGTGCAGAAGGACTACAGAACGGAGGAAATGCCTGGCGGTACGGAACAATCGACAAGCGTGAACATAAATTTGCGTCTAAGAACATTGCAAGCCACGGTGAACAAAGGCGCATCTAAAGTTGAAAGATCAATTGTAACATCAGGTGACATTTTAGAAATCCAGACGTTATTTTTAAGTCTTACCAAGTTGGAAGACGACTACACGGCTTTGTTTGACGAAGTAATCGAAACGTTAACTGCGACCGAGAAATTGGAAATGCATGACAATAGGCGACAAATCGAAGCCAGAATAAGAGAAATCATAAAAAATGCGAGAGTGGCAATAGAGCAACTACGAGCCGAGCGCATAGCGATAAAGTCAAGCTCAAAGACTGCCAGATCATCTACATGCCTAGACGCCGAAGTCAAACAGAATTCTTTCGGTATAAATGATCATGATATTGATGGCTCTGGACAATCAAAAAATGGTGAAGAACATTACATCGACCACGACACTGCATGGAGTGCTCAGGTGAAACGTATTAATCCTGTTTCTATGTATCATTTACCAACTGTAAGATTAAACGTGTTTGATGGGAACGTATTGTCCTTTTTATCATGGGAAACTGCGTTTGACGCACTGGTTGAACCATCCGCATGCACAGCCCTAAAACTAAATTTGCTTAGCCAATACTTAGCTGGAGAACCGAAATCAATGGTCGAAGGTTTCATGCTCCTACAGACGGAACAAGCTTATCAAAGGGCAAGAAGCCAATTAAAAGCGCGTTACGGCAACGAAAGCGTGGTAGGAAAGGCATTCTTGGACAAGCTGTACTTATGGCCAAAAATAGTTCCCAATAATCCATCTTCCCTTCGTCGTTATTCTGACTATTTGAATCAAATAGTGGTGGCAAAACAAAACATAAAGTCTCTAGACATACTGGACTTCTCATATGAGAGTGCAAAAATAAACGCCAAACTTCCACAATTTGTTAATTCGAAGTGGCGAGAAGTTGTTGTCCAATGGAAAGCAGATCACGGCAACCAATATCCACCGTTTAAGGTATTAGCCTCTTTCATTAACCAACAGGCGGAGATAGAGAACATACCAGAGCTTAACGATGTTGGACAATACGAGCGATCACGACAAACGTCATTCAATACACCACATAGGTCGCATCGCAATGTTGAAGCTACGGTGCTAAGCACGAGATTGAGTTTCGATCACAAATCGAAAGAATTAATAAATCCTAATCAGCTTTGCGAATGTATGCAGGTTGATTTTATTGAAAGGAAAAACGACAATCACCAGAAACTTGCTGCAGAGGACAAAAGGGTTGTGGATATTAGCTGTGATAACACACGACAATGTGATGACGGTCATTACAAAAGGGAGACTGCAGAGATTGTGCGAAACAACTTATACGTTAACGATGGTGCAACGTCGGTACTGAATTGTGAGAGAGCGATCGAGCTGGTAAGAAAAAGTAAACGTTTATGCTCTAAAGCAGGTCTACGAGTGCACAAGTTCGCGTCAAATCGGAAAGAAGTTCTCGAAACAATCAAACAGGAAGACCGATCTCGAGGTTCACGATCCAAAGACTTGAAGGCTACGGTTTTGATAAAGAGGGTGCTTGGTGTAAAATGGTGTTTGGAAAGCGATTCCCTGTGCTTCAGGACCATCTTGAAAGACTTGCCAATCACCAGACGAAGCCCCATTTTGCTGAAAAAAAAGACGATGCTTCAGCATCTGTGCAAGGAGAAATGCGACTGGGATGATCCTGTCCCAGATGATATACAAGCACGGTCGATTAGATGGAGTGATCTGAATCATCTAAAGGTACTACGGTGTTTTTCTGCTCCAAACTTTGTCGCACTAATACGACGAGAGTTGCATCACTTCTTTGGTGCTAGCAACACAGGATATGGTGAAGTTCAACTAATTGACTTGTACGCGAGACCCCGTAGGCGGAGAGTACAGAACATGACTGAAGAATTTTGGCCACGTTGGAAATGGAAAACTAAGTCAAACTTAACACGGCGAAACGAATGGTGCTTTACGCATCACAACTTGGAGGAGAGAATGTTCCAGATGACGAAGGAAAGGAGAACAAGTGCAGCTCGAGTTCTCCGCCGCCCAATACATAAACTGGTATTACTGCTTCGGGCTGCAGAAAATACAATCGTCTAATTACATGGTGTCGATTCCCGAACGGGGAGCCTTTCAAACTTTTTAAACCTTTAGATGTCGGTGTATTTATGGTGGAAAAACTGATTTCGCATATTTTTGAGTTTATTTAAAAATTTTCAATTTTTGAGGAGCCATGTTACGGTCACGTGTTTTTCCCTTTTTGTTTTATTTTGCTCTCTTGTTTAAGTTGTACGTCACATCCTGTTTTAGTGCGTGTTGCGTGAAATCCTTGAGACCTTGGGGGTCATTTCATTTTATACTAGGAACCAAGTGGTGGTCTAATGGGAACCATACTAATGTTAAAAAAGGTTTTTCTGTAGTGTACGGAAAATTATTATATATTTTGGGCGGAAATTTCAGGTATGTATGATTTGATTATATTTTGTTTCACTGGCGTACCGTTTGTTAATCATTTTATTATTCTGTTTTAGTTACCGCAATACAAGGACTACTATTTTTGCGCGTATCTGATCATAAAAGGCCAGGCTCGTACTTGGGTTAAGTACGGCCGCAACAATGGTTATTTTACTGTTTGACCTCTAGTGCCACCTAACTTCTAAAAAAATTATCTAATACATTTTTTTTCAGAAACGAAACTTTCGTTTCTGCCTTTTCGCTTTGGAAAAATTTCGTTTCTCACCGTTACATAGGGTGGCCGGAAGCACCTTGGTATAGAGATCGCCTGTAATCCTTCCAGGGTCTGTAGCCAATCATTCCATGTTTCTCTCTGTTCAGAGGAAACCGGTTCATCCCAGCTTAAACGATTATGACAGGCAACTTGAAGTAACTTCTTAGCCGGCAGTATAAACGGTTGAGCAAAACCCAATGGATCATATACCTGGCTCACCATTGAAAGAATTCTTCGGCGTGTTGGCGGTTTCAACGTTACATTGACCTTTATTTCAAAGCAATCCGTCCCGGTGATCCACGATACGCCGAGTGCTCGTTCCATAGGAAGTCCATGCAGGTCTATAGTCAACATCGATGAAGCGATATCATCAACTGGAATCGAACTTAAAGGGGAACTGAAGTCAATTTTAAGAATATCTTAATAAATGGAAAAAAATACGCTGATTTCAAAAATCAAATCAGTTTCTTCCAATATTTTTTTGTTAAAGAGTTATGAGCAAAAATGCATTTCATTTTATGTTAGGGGATTTCCCGTATTACGTCATTGACGTTGTTGAGATTTCGTGCCTATATGCATTGTATACAATCATGTGCCAGTTTAGAGATGAATTAGTAACAGAAGCGCCTGCAGGAGCGTTGTATTTTCGTTTTTTTTATGGAGACTTAGCATAACACTTGTCATATAGCCTTACTGAAACAATGTACATGGTGACAGCTTACTTTAAGCGCGGTCATTAAGGCCTGCACGGTCCTGGACCCAAGCTGAATGCTGAGGTATGTATACAGGTCTCGTATTTAAATGACTTTAGAATAATAAGTCTTAGCAATTTATATCATAAATCATAAAAGTGAAGACAGAACAAGAAAACTATAACAGAATGCATTAAACTGTAACTGCCAGCAATTTATATAAATAAACCAGCCATCAATCAAAGATTAGACTATGCGGTGGGAAAAGCCTATTTCTTTCATGGTTTACATTGGCTGTTTGTATAATGTTTTGCTGTTGCGTATGTGGTGCATTTAATGTCTGCTGTTATTGAAACTGAGCATTAGCCTACTGGTTGAGAATACCACTTATTGCATAAACCAGTTAATCCACAGTTGAGTAGCCAATGTGTAGTATGACAATAAGTACACAGCAAGCACTCAGATAAGTAAGTGAAGAATATATATAATAGATCTGTACTTAACTACCCAAATAAGTTAATAAGAATATACCACTTTTCCAATTTAGTTCTTTTTATTAGATATTGTAAAATGCCTAAAGTTAAGCCACTGAGAAGGAAGGAAGAGTGATTGGAGCATATTGTTTTGCTCCGGGATGTACAAATTCCTATTACAGCACACGAAATTCCAATCTACCTGTGCTCTTCCATCGATTTCCTCACAACGACAAAAAACGGATGAAGCAATGGATACAACAATGCAAGCGTTCTAAACTACCTGGAAAAAGAACCGCAGTGTATAGTGCACATATTTGTGACAAGAATTATCATAGTAAAATTGTATTTGACTCCAATGGAGTGGCCAAGATGATAAAAACAAACCACTTGGTGAAAAATACAGTTCCAACAGTTTTTAATTTTTCTGATTATGATTTTAAACATAGTGATCAACCCAGTACATCAAGTGCAACTTCAATAACTTCTTTATCCAAGCAGATAATTGAAAAATAAGGGCTTTTAGTAATGCAAGTCCAGTCTGGCGTTATTTTGTGCACAAATGCATGTATGTACATTCATGCAGCATAAACATTCTTGCAGTGTGTCCATAAGAATACAGTTTTTGCAACGGCACCAAGTCATGTCAATAGGTAATGTTTCTAAATAAACATTTTCTTCTATGGGGCTTGCATCTTCAAAGTTACTTTCAGACGTTTTTCTTGGTTCAAACGCACATGACTGAATTTGTGTTGCTTTATTGTGTACAATAAAACTTCTTTCATCTATGCCAGAATGCTGAAAACTGTCATCCATTTTAGTGTTACAACATTAACTTAAATTTACTCTAGAAATGAAAACAAAATAAATTTGTTAAAACTATGCATATGTATACCAAATCTCTCACACTCTCAGTTTGTAGCGTAGGGGTTGATAATAACATTGCTAGTCTACGTTGCAGATTATGGCTATATATTGAAAAGCAACAATCATGAAAGAAATAGGTTGTTCCCACCGCATAGTCTGATCTTTGATTGGTGGCTGGTTTATTTCTATAAATTGCTGGCAGTTACAGTTTACTGCCTTCTGTTCTAGTTTTCTTGTTCTGTCTTCACTTCTATGATTTATGATATAAATTGCTAAGACTTATTATTCTAAAGTCATGTAAATACGAGACCTGTATACCTCAGCATTCAGCTTAGGTCCAGGACCGTGTAGGCCTGAATGAGCGCGCTTAAAGGGGAACTGAAGTC
>CH002024.1:331349-346757 GCA_000149265.1 Ciona savignyi
ATACTCTATAATAATTCAAGGTTACCTGTCAAGCGCCTTTTTAGTGACTTGAGTCTCTTTAGCGCCATCAATCGGCTGCCTGGAAGTGTGACTCGAGGTTGCCTCCAAGGTAGTCCAATCTGATGATGTTTGCCAACTTTGATTGCCGTTTCTTCCATCATCTTAATTGCTTGTCTATCCTCTATGGACATCTCACATTTCTGTTCCTGTGACAGGTCACTAAATTCCCTGGAAAATAATTGTAAAATCTCATTGCACGAATCATCCGCAGGTTCACGCTGTCCCATGAATTGAACACAATCATGAGACACCTTAGGTTTGCCCTGACCAGCTGCTGGGAGATCAGCCCCGAATATTGTCCAGCCAAGTGCGGTGTGGAGCCCCAGTGGTTCCCCGTGCTTTCCACTGCGTTGCTCAGTCAATCGGAAAGCATCGATGACGTTGTTTCCTAATAAAAGCTCAACGTTTCCATTCTCCAGTTTGGGAAAATTCAAGTCCCGCAAATGGGGATAAAGAGCAGCCACCTCTTCTGTAGGAATGCTGCTACTGACATCTATCAGATTATCTGTAATCAACATTTCGTGTACGTTAAATGTCTCGCTTTCCCCAAATCCTTGAACAAATAAGTCATCGCAAATAAGTGCATGGCGGGACACCGCATTTTGTGTGTACATATCCATTCGTTCATTTGATACTTGGTAGATCAAGCTTTTCTGCCAAACTGACTGCACACATAGATATGTCCGCACCATCATCCAAAAATGCATAAGTCTGCACACTCTTACCAGGATCCATGGTCCACACTTTAACTGGAACCACCTTGAAACTTTTAGGGGTTCTCATCTTCCTTTCATCTCGCTGACGAGCACCACAAGATACAACACTTTTCTCTTTCATCTCGGGATTACTTGGCGAAGGATCACCAGAGGGGCTTGGGGTTTTATCTATATGCAACAAAGAATTATGTCTACGCTTACATATCGCACAGTATCCTTGATACCGACAATTCCGGGAAAAATGGCCAGCACGCAAACAATTGAAGCACAGCTTCCGTGCCGTGACAAAATTTGTTCTTTCCTGAACGGTTTCACCTTTAAAGAGATTACATCTCCATATAGAGCGTGTCTCGTTGCAAAACAAACAGCACAAAGGTCTCCTATAAGTCGTCTCTACGTGTTCTATAGGTTCAGTTACAGACTTAGCGGCGGCAAACATTACTTTTCTAGGAAAACTTTGTTTAGGTTTATACTCACTGTTCCCTTTCCTTGATTGTGAGGGTCCCGATGTCGAAGCGTAATATCGTTGGTTGAAGTAACAGCGAGACGCTTTCGCACTGTCTTGCACCAACTCCATTAAATCAAAGAAACTTGGCCGTTGGCCGTCGGCTTCTTTTAATCGACTAATTTTACAGAAATCCAATTTTATATGATTAGGAAGCCGGACGTATATCCTTCCCAGGTTTTCTGTGCTATTTAAATCATGTGAGTAGCCCCACTCGGATAGAGTATTGTAGCAGTTGTACATTTAAAAATCAGCTAATTAAAACATACCTTCAGAGTCCGACGGTTTCAAGACCGGCCCTTCATCAGTAACCTTCTTCATGTAAGCTTGCACCACCAAGTTTCGTTCACCGTACTTAGCATTTAGACGGTGTATAGCTTCGCGGTAGCCACGACTTCGGTCCGAGATTATCTTGCATCCCTTGATTGTGTCATAGGCTTCCCCTGCACATAGCTTCAGAAGAAACTTAAGGCGAGCGCCATCATTTAGCACTCTGGCCTCAATATATTCGCGAAAGTCACACATAAATCCATAGAATTCTAAAATGTTCCCGTCAAAGGTGTTTAATTCCAAGCGCGGGGTGACCGAGTCGGCATTGAACGGGCTAACCTCAAAATGTCCTCGCGGATTGTCCAACGTGGTTTCTTTTAAGTTCCTTCCATCATGTATCGTACCAATACCTAGGGCTGCTGGGCGTTCACAATGATTAACGCCATAGTTGGAAGGCCCCGTTCCATAGGGTATTGGGTTAGGAATAAACGGTGAAGAGTGCCTATTAGGCAGATTGGGTTCTTGTAGAACTAATGGTCTCGGGGCAGCAGCATCAGCAGCAGCAGCCCGGCTCTTTTGGTTCCAGGTTAATGACTGTATTTTGTCTAAAACAGTTTCTAGAGGTCTCTCCTCGGCGTTTGACAAAGCGCCGAGAGAATCGGAAAGTTCACTTCCATCCTCCGCCAAAAGGATAGCTCCCTTTGCCTTCGCTTTTGCTCGGGCAACCTGCAGGTCAAGCTCCACGCTTTTTCGTTGGATCTCGGCCTCGTGCTCCAAACTCTTTCGTTGGATGTCGGCCTCGTGCTCCAAACTCTTTCGTTGGATCTCGGCCTCGTGCTCCAAACTCTTTCGTTGGATCTCGGCCTCTTTTTCCATTTGTATGGCTTCCATTTCCAGCAGTTGTGCTTGTATGCGAGCGAAACTTCACCGACTAGAGGATGCCTTGGACCAACTTCCACTCCCCACAGACCGGCCCGCATCCCAGTTTTGCACAAATTGTCTATAATCTTGATTCGCGATTTGTTTCCTTTGAATAATGTTCTCAACTCTCGCTTCTGCTTCAGTACGAGCGCCTTCCGTCAACACAGTGGACACGTATTGACGGCAAATCCGTAAGCACTCCTCGCAGGCATCATCATAACGATCTTTTACCTTGGACACTTACTTCCTTATGTGAAGCTTCTTTCGACATAATCTTTTGCAGCTTATTCTCCAGTCTGGTTAATGCGCTCAAGGCAGCTGTGCGCCCGGTTTTAGTTCTGCCGCGCTAGGAGTGACGTCAATTAGCGAATCTACCGGCGCCGCGTTCTCATTAGTTGCCATCTTGAGATGCAGAGATAAACCCGTAACCCAAGCTTCAGAAATCAATTGTACCTCAAACGTACAATCTAGAAATAACTTGAGGAAAAATCAGAAATCACTGAATCAGTGATAGAAGCCCAGAAATCAATGTAGGAATCAACAGGGGCAAAGCCCTACCCTACGTTACCAACCCTGTGTTGGCGGATTTTAGCTGCTCCACGCACTTGACCAGTGATTGCTCTATCTTCTGTGTTTGAAACAAACCACCCTTCTGTGATGTCTTTTAATTGCGCCAACATAGACAGAATTTCTAAACACATACAAACATAGCAGCATAGATACAATTTCTGGGTTTGCTTTGTGCGATCCAGAACAGCTATATCAATAACAACCTTCTACCACGTAGTAAGAACAAAAAAGGCCGAAATTACTAGGACCTTTAAAATTGGCAGCGACGCCGTGACGCTTCATTGGGCACACAGAAATCGGGAATTTAGGTACTTGGGATTGGCTCTTAAAATGACCGTAACAGAATCAATATTGCGTTGAATAAATTTCCTCATTACTGTTTTACGTTATTTTGTTATTTTTGCATTTCCATCGTTACATATTAACGGATTCATGACTTTAGTTCATTTCCATGGATAATTTCCAGAATTGGTTTACTGACATACGTAATGTAGATGCGTTGGTGAAACCACAAACTCTCTATGTTTTAAGTATTAACTCTCTATGTTTTAAGTATATTTAAAACTTGACGCAGAGGTTTCATGTTACCTCAATCTATGTGAAGATAAGCATTGTGAAACTTCTTTTCAACATCGGTGGAATACCCTGACTTTTTATCTACAACAGGTACTTAATCCTCCTTAGTTTTGTATTAGGGAATATAATGTTGATGTTAATGCGAGAGTTTTTGTTGATTTAGATTATTATTTCCTGTTTTCTGTGACGTCATTATTTTCTCTCATTTCCTTTTTATCCTTTGTTCTCTTTGTTTTTGTACACGTGTAAGGCGTGGCTTTAGTTTATTTCTTTAGTATTTTCGGTGACCTTTTTAGTTTGTACCTGAGAGTCTGTAGTGAACAGATCATAGCGTTGCATAGACACAACGGTAGTAATAAAAGAGAGAAGGCACGGTCTGTAGTGCACGGATTGTTGCAACTAATTCCCCAAACTCAGGTATTTCATTTATATTTTTTTGTGTTCATTATTTATTGTTTCGTTTTATTTATATTGTGTTCATTTGTTTCAGTTACCGCATTTCAATAAACTTCGGTGGAGAAAAGCGCGTAACTGCTAAAGGGCAATAGAGCCAATTCAGAACAGTAACTGAGTGGGATTGGCAATTTAAGTACACATGGTGGAGAAGAAATTGCCCAAAGAGACCGGCACGTCGTTTGAGATTAAAACGAATCAGCAAACGCGCGACTCGAGAGAAAGTGCCCGAAGTGATCAGAAAGACGTGGCCATGCAAAACTTGGCTGGTGAAGAAAATGTTACAACAAGGAAACCTCGACATCTGGACAATGAACTTGGTAATAACTTCGAACGCTGGAAACTAATGGAAGGTGAACTAAACGATAACTTAGACGTACTGGATATGGCCATAAATGGAAATGATTTTGTCGGAGTGCAAAATGCGAGTTATAATTTATCATCGATAAGGTCAAACATGGAAACGATCATAGAGAAACTCGATTCAACCGAACGCGAAAGGTTGTGTTCGAGGATCACCAAATGCAAGGAACTTCTAGCTAAAGCTAAACAAGAGGCGAAAATAACTGTGATTCAGCTTCGACAAGAAAGAATGTCCTCGTCAAACTCCTATAAAAGTTCAACCAGCAAACGTTCTAGCCGAAAAGGTGAGTCCGTAGAAGAAATGATAAAAAAGGAGCGTTACAGACAAAATATCGCTGCTGCTGGTTTAAAGGCAAAACTTGCATTTACTAGGAAACAAAATGAACTTGAATTAGCAAAAACTCAAGCCGATAAAGATTTATCTTTAAATCGCATTTCCTGTGAAATCGCAGAAAACGACGCCCGAGCATCGGCTTGTCTGGAAGCGGAAAGAATTGAAAATCCTTTTGGGATAAGACCAGAGGATATTTTAGAGTTGCCACCTATAAAGAAATGTACGTCGTTTCGCGGAAAAAATAAACGATGCCGAACAGATGTCAATTCCTCAGGCGGCAGAGAGCGTCCTTGCAACGACAACGGAACGACACGAACGAATCGCTCCGAAAAGCACCTTTAATTACCATGCACCACTTCCAATACCCACTTTACCCTATGTTTCATATAGATTACCGGATATAAAAGTAGATGTATTCGATGGCACCGCAATCAAGTTTTCATCGTGGGAAACGGCATTCGATGCACTGATAGAGGCGAGATCAAGTTGCGTTGCACATAAACTTAATCTCTTGCAACAACACTTAAGAGGTGAACCAAAGGAAGTAGTTGATGGCTTTTTTCTTTTACAATCTGAAGAAGCGTATGAGGCCGCAAGATCAACTCTTAAAAAAAGGTATGGAAACGAATGTGTTATTAGCAAAGCGTTTACCGATAAGCTCTATTCCTGGCCACAAATTCACCATTCCGATTCATTGGGTCTCAGACGATTTTCGGACTTTTTAATTCAAGTACTTACTGCTAAGAACAAAATTGCAAGTTTAAACATTTTGGATTATCTGACAGAAAGTTCAAAAATAATTTCACGACTTCCACTCTTCATAGCATCGCGATGGAAAGTCGTAGTAATAGATTGGAAGGAGAGGAACGCTGGTTCATGCCCACAGTTCAAACAGCTAGTAGAGTTCATAGAACGCCAATTCGAAAAGGAAAACATACCGGAGCTTCAAAAGGTGAAAGCAATGTGGACGAATCCGGAGAACAGCATCATTCGCTACAAGGTCGAACGACTTTCAAGATGTCCCAAGAAAAATATACGGTAAATGTTTTTATTGCCGTGGACGACATCACATAGATGAGTGTGAACTGTTCTTAAGAATACCTAGAAGGGAAAGAAAGGATTTCCTAAGAATTGAACGACTATGCTACTCTTTGCGGTTCAAGTCAGAACCCACGTTGCCCGACAGTGTCGCCAAAGAGCAAAATGCAAAATTTGCAAGAAGACGCATTTGACTTGTTTACATATGGATTGGGAAATCGAAAAAACAGAATGTAAATGCACAACACTTTGTGGCAACGCTATTCAGGGAGACGACTCTTCGATGATTCTTCCAGTGTGGGTTAAAAGTACGAAGGCCCCTTCGACTGAAGTGCTGACGTACTGCACTTTTGGATCCACAATCAAACAGTTCCTTTATTTCCGAAAAGCTTCAAGAATGTATGGGAGTTTCTGGCACAGATACAAATATCAACTTATGCACAATGATGGGTAGGAATAACGTTAGTATAAGTGTACGAATTCGTAATCTAGAGATTTCCAGTTTTGACCGATCGGTGCGAATCCCTCTACCCGCTGTATACACACGAACAGAGATACCTGCAGCTCGGAGTCAGATACCTAGGCCTGAATACGCATTGCGGTTCAAACATCTAGCCAAAAAATCGCAGAAGATCTCGCCGTACAAACCGCATGTACCGGTAGGTATGCTCATTGGAACAAACGTTCCAAGCGTCACTCGACCCCGGGATATAGTCTGTGGGAAAGAGAATGAACCGTATGCTCAAAAATCGATCCTTGGCTGGGGAATCGTAGGCATCGTCTGTAAAAATCACCCAGGCGTTGTCGACTTGATAACTCACTGCTGCGTCGCAAAAGAAGAATGTGCTAATGGCGCAGTGATTATAAACCGAAGTAAGGAGAATATATCACCACAGCAAGATCGCAAAGGGATGGAGCTAGACTTCCACGAGAAAGAGTGCAACGATGGAAGTAAACTGCCATTACAAGATAAAAAGTTCGAGAATGTAATCGGCGAGAAGATTGCACAATTACTAGATGGTGGATATCAAAGACCACTATGTTTAAAGCACAACAACATGCGAACCCCGAAAAGTCGATCAATAGCGAAAAGGAGACTTGGCCATTTAAAGCGGCGTTTTCTTGCCCGTAGGTGCCCCGTGTTGCAGATGAGATCAGACTGCGGGACAAACTTTGTGGTAAAATCGTCAACTCGCGCCCTTTAACTCACAGCGGTTAAACAAAGAAGGAGAACCTGAGCCTCTTACACCGAAACATTTGCTGACAACAAAGTTAAAACCTTTGCTTCCACCACCTGGCAACTTTCAACATACGGATATGTACGTTAGACGGAGTTGGTGAAGAGTCCAATACTTGGCGAATGTTTTTGGTCTCGCTGGAGAAAAGAATACCTCCAGACCTTACAAGTTAGGACGAAATGGCGCACCATTCAGGACAATATTCAAGTCGGAGATATCGTATTGTTGGTCGATGAAAACGCAATCCGAAATATTTGGAAGATGGGAAAAGTGTTGAAGGTGTACCCAAGCGAAGATGGTCTTGTTCGCAAAGTGAACATTCTCGTCGGTGATGGCCGAAGAGATGAAAGGGGCAAACGCATATCACGTCGTAAGAGAGAGGCAACCGTTAATGTTAAACGATTACCCGACGAGGAGCCAACCAAACCTATAAACTTGTCTTCGTTATCGCCATTTACTGTATTGTTTAACGCCGTTTACTATGTTGATTAGTTTATTTCTTTAGTATTTTCGGTGACCTTTTTAGTTTGTACCTGAGAGTCTGTAGTGAACAGATCATAGCGTTGCATAGACACAACGGTAGTAATAAAAGAGAGAAGGCACGGTCTGTAGTGCACGGATTGTTGCAACTAATTCCCCAAACTCAGGTATTTCATTTATATTCTTTTGTGTTCATTATTTATTGTTTCGATTTATTTATATTGTGTTCATTTGTTTCAGTTACCGCATTTCAATAAACTTCGGTGGAGAAAAGCGCGTAACTGCTAAGGGGCAATAGAGCCAATTCAGAACAGCTCGTACCCATAAAATTAAGTAATTTTAATAATTATTGCGTTTCTAATACCTGAATTTAATGTCCAAATATATTTTTAACTAAACACCAAGTCTATATAAAAAACGTATCTTTTATATTTACAGAACCGTAACTTGGTTTGTAATTTGTGGATTTGTTTTGGAAATCAACATTCTTAGACATTATTAGTTTTGTTTGAGATTAAGTTACAACAATAACATTGGGATTTAACATGGTCATTTGGCCGTGAACAGGAACCTTATCACAGTGGTACAAAACTCCTTTTGGCCATTGTTGTTAGTTTGATTACATTATTTATTTTGCTTTCGGTACAATCATTAAGTAGTTATATATGTTTGTTTATCAATATTATATTATTACAAAAGTTATTTTAAGATATTAGTATATAAAAATTTAGATTTAATTTCGCTTTATTATTTTATTTTGCACTTACAGTGTTTAAAAATTAATAAATATTGTTGAAAAAAATGACACTGTCTATCAGTGGAACAAGTCTTGCCAAAAATCTGTGCTATAAGAGTCTGTATGTTACATGATAATCATGCCTTTGAAGCAACAAACTTACCTAGGATTTTCAATATAGCATATCATTGCAGAAATAATGTCAAATTAGTATGTCGATTAAAAAAATGACACTGTCTATCAGTGGAACAAGTTCTTCCAAATATTACAACATAGACCATGGATCAGCCCTTCTTCAATTTGCCAACCAGTCGCGGATAGATGGTGATTTTAACGATATCATAATTTGTGTGGAAGGGAACAACATTCGTGCAAATAAGATGGTTCTCTCATGTTTTTCCAATTTCTTTAAAACCATGTTTACAACCGAGGTAAGTTTTATTAATTTTTATTAATGATGTAATGAATCGAAGTAGAACTTATGAATAACTTGGCTTACCATAACTTGTAAAGCCTATTTCACACCTGTATAACCTACCGCCGGTTAGTGTGGCGTTTAAGTGCGTCGCCTTTCAATCGAAAGGTTACAGGTGCGAAACTGGTCGCTAGCTTCTCGGGGATAAACATGAATATCTATAGAAATTGGCTTACCAGGCTTTAGTCAGAACAAAAGCATGTGCACTTTAAGAACATTGCTTGGAGGCACTGGTATATTTTGTTTGGAATAAAAATTTAATCCATGAATTTATTCTATTAAATGAAGGAGAAGTACAAGGATAGTGTAGCAGTCCAAGATGTAGATTTTGGAACCATGGCAGCTCTTGTGGAGTTTATGTATACTGGACGAATCGAGATCAATGGCAACAATGCTTGCAATATTCTGGCAGTCTCTGATTACTTGCGAATGGAATGTAGGAATAATATATTTCTAACTGGTTGCTTGCTGTAATTTGTTATGTTAATAAATCGTATCCTCACTATATTGTAAGTCATAGGAATGGGAAAACCAAGGGGGTTAACACACGGGCAATCGTCAGATCACCTCGCGCCCATCATCGGGTTACCGGAGCTATTGCAGTGTGTTGTATATGATACACACGTTTCTTCAATTTGGTAGAACCCATTAATCTGCTGGGTTCAGGCAATTTCTGTAAAGTGTCTTGCCCAAGGACACAACCGACCAGCTAGCGACCAGTTTCGCACCTGCAACATTTTGATTGAAAGGCGACGCACTTAACCGTTAGACCAACGGGCCGGACGCATAATATCTGTAGCTGATGTGTTATACCAACTGTTGTGCCCACCACCCCATCACCCACAGTATTCCATCCCTGTCAAAGCTAAATTAGTTGTTAGTGATTGGTCACACATGTTAGTGATTGATTTGTAGTGTTAACACTGGTTTAACATTTTCTAATTTCAGCTGCACGGATATTGTGCATCGAATATCTATCGGGTTCAATTTCTGTCCAAAACTGTTTGACGATCTATGCATTGGTTGATAGATACGATGTTCCGGAGTTAAAAAGCAAAGTCAACCAATTCATCATTGACAGTTATAAACAAATTATCAGCCTCCATGATTTTCAGCATCTGTCCAAAGATCAAGTTGTGAAGCTTATTGAGGAAACTCATAAAAAGGTTGTTTTTGTCTGCTTGTGATTAATCACAAAAAATAAATTATTTTTAACAAACTAAACATGAAATAAAAATAACCAACATTCAACCCAAAAGGCTGTTATTATTATTCTGCATTCTTACCGTCAATATATACATAATGGAGTTAAATAAAATTAAACAAGGCTATTGTTTGATTTTTGTTTTATAATATAAATTGCTAAATAAGATATTTATATTCCAAAAAAAACATTATGTATTTAATAAAATAAATTATGGAACTTGAATAATATCTCCAATGTTTCCCCCCTAAAATAATATTTAATCCATAAATATGAAGTAAAGAATATTTTTTCTTTAAATAGTTGATAAATCCGTCAATTTGAATCTAAGAATGTCAATGACTAAACCATCCATCCAGGTTTGTCCTGATTTGGTTTACACTGCTGTCATGAACTGGGTTAATTCGGATGTGGCTGCCAGGGAAGGTTACTTGAACGAACTCATCAAGTTTATTAATTCCGATGGCTTGACAAATGAGACCCTTGGAGATGTAGATGCCATCAAGGTGAGAATGGGCAGGATAGGATACTTCTGTTTATACTTGATGGTGGGGAAAGTGCAAGCGTCATACCATTTGTGTTTATTCACCAGTCCACCTATGGGTTATCTAAACTTGGGAAGTATGTTGTATAATAATGGATGTGTGTTTTCGTTTTTGTTGTACCCACTCATCCACTGAGTTGGAGCAAAGTGGATTGACAAAGAACAAATGTCCAAAAGCTGGATTCAAACTCGCAACCTTCCAGCTTACATAAGCTACGCAGCTAAACAAATATCTAAAATATCACTTTATATAGTTTAACTTGAATTTAAATTGTATTTAGATTGTCCTTAAGCACTGCCAAGCTATGGCTCAGAGATTCAAGAACAAAGGTATAAAACAATTTTTATTTTATTTTAATTCGCGATGCAAATATATTGGATGTTTATGTTGGTTGAAATAAAGTTCTGTTTTACATTGTTTGAAGGCAAGGCCTTGCACATGTTGTCATAAGTGGTCAATAATAAGATTAATACTTGCTTCCAGGGCTGTAATTCTTTCTTGTGTATTGTAGTTATTGCTGTGTATTTGTTGTTATCGGATATTACTGTTGTTACGGCAGCACGCAGTAAAGTTGACGCGCCATTTCCCCTCTTTCTTTATTAGGAATTAAGCGGTAACTAAAAAACATAAATCCATGTAAGACGTTATTAAATGAAAAATGGAAAACTATACTTGTATAAATAAACCATACCTTAAGAATGCGCGCCCGTTAATTCCTTGGGATTATATAAACTGCTGCTCCCTTGCAGTCCAAATAAAAAAGGACTATCTAAATCAAAAATGTAAAATCGCCAAGGACAAATCATAGAAATAAAAAGTGACCAAAATCAACCAACCATAAAAAATAATGAACCAATAAAAACTACTGCAGCGGTGCAATGGCTCTCCAAAAATGTACAGACTTTTTTTAAAGACAAAGCGGGTACACGATAAAAGTTTTCTCTGGACATGTAAACATCGCTTTTACGATATCATTCTGCGAGGTGAGTGATCTTCCAACCTTGGCTCCCCGTTCGGGAATCCCCCGTGTCTTCCGTACCCGAAAGTAGGTGTTTTAATCTGTCGATGACCGATGGTGCACTTATTCACAAGGTTATCTCGATCGTGTTCACCCACTAATTCTTTCCCATTACGTACGGGTCCATCGCTTCTTGAATGCCTCCGGAATACTTGCGAAAATTGCCACCGATTTCTTGAACTGTTGTTATTCTTTCTGATTTCCACATCTCCAACTTGCATGTGGCTTTTCTCTCTTTGACATTTCTCTCTCCATTGGAAAGTGCGAAAAAACTAGTTTCTCAAATCTTCCCTTTCAAAAGCTCTTGTGGACCTTAATGGCGTCCTCTTCTGCAATGTTATATCATGGTTTATCGTTAATGGTTCTGGACATTCAGCTTCAGTCATACTCCCTTTGTTGGCGTGCTGCACAAATTCAGACAATGGAGATGGACTGATCTTTTTCGTTATCGATTCTTTGTTTTTCCGTATGGTCAATTTTGCGTTGGTGTCGATTGGTGTAGATTTCAGACTATAACAATACGATTGTGGGGTCCAATAAACGTGTAACGAGGTCAAGTGTGTGAGCTTACTTATTTTACACGTAGCACGGTGTGTGCACTCTCTCGCAATGTGATTATCGGTAGAACCACAGCCATAACACAAACTATTTATTCGCAAAAAATCCTTTCTTTCACCTAAACTTAATCTCATGAATGTATTGCAATTGTTTAGTCCATGGTTGTAACTTTTGCAATATGTGCAGTTCAAAGTTTGCGAATGGTTATTAACCCGCTGTTCTAGATATTCCATTGATTCCCTTGACGCGCTGTGAAAGGAATTGATCAGACTGCCTTGTAAGTTTCCCCGCCGATCCGTTGAGCCAATTCCTTGTAATTCAGGAATATTTTCTTGTTCAGATTGCAATGTAACAAACTGTGCTAGTCTCTCAAAGGGTGGGTAGGTTCCTTGGTTTGATAATTTGTACTCTAGTACTATGTCCCGCCATTTATTAATGATAAACGGTGGTAACCGTGTCACAATTTTTATACTTTTTGTTGGGAAGTCCAGGACACCTAATTCCTTGATTTTGCTTTTGGCGGCCACAATTTAATTAAGAAAATCAGAAAATCTCCTTAGACCCTTTGCATCATTTACAGCAAGTTTGGGCCACGTATTTAGCTTTTCCGTGAACGCTTTACTAACCAAACTATCGTTTCCATACCTTTCTTTTAACATTTTCCTTGCTTGGGCGTATGATTCCTCCGATTGCAACAGAATGTAGCCTTCTACCACCGATCTGGGTTCGCCCGAAAGGTACTGCTGCAGCAAATTAAACTTCTGCGCAGCACACGTATTAGTGTTTGAATCTACAAGCGCGTCAAACGCGGTGTTCCAAAAGGGGAAATTTAGTGGATTACCGATAAAAACTTTTAACTTTATTGGAAGAGCGTAGCTAGCAGTAAATGAACTAGTCGCCTTGACACACGATTTGGTTTGTCGCAGCTTCTCGATTGCATGTTGAGCTAGGTTTCTAGTCTTATTGAATAAACACCGTAATCATTCCGCTTTTTTGGACCACCTTTTTATTGGTTCATTTTTTGGACCACCTACTGCTGCTCCCTTGCAGTCGAAATCAAAAAGGACTATCTAAATCAAAAATGTAAAATCGCCAAGGACAAATCATAGAAATAAAAAGTGATCAAAATCCACCAACCATAAAAAATAATAAACGAATAAAAACAACCGCAGCCGTGCTTCTTGGTAAGCACTTAATGTACATCAAACTGAGGCTACAGCTGATCGACATTTGTGACGTCCTTGAGTCGCTTGTGGGAACTCCTGGTGTGTTGTGGGTAATTTTTTTTAATCTTTTTTTCTTTTTTTAGGCCGATTCTCTTCTTTTCAAACTGTATATCGGCAAAGATGATTTTAAAACCGCATCTCCTTGATCAATATCCAGAAAATTCACAAATTAAAGGGTGTCTCTAAATACTACGGGATCGCTTGGAGCGCTTGGATCGCTTGGATCACTTAGATTGCTATGGAAAGTAATTCTCACCCTGTCCCTAACACTAATCTCAACCCCAGAACTAACTTTAGCCCCAACCCTAACATTAATATTATAGCTTTTGTAATTATAAAGTATAGTAAGCGATCCATGCAATCCAAGCGATCCTGTAGTATTTAGAGGTAGGCTACCGCAAATTAAATACCGGTATTATATCAATACCAATGCACAATAACCCCATGGTTGACTGATTGGGTTAGGATTGGTGTTCAGGTAGAGATTAGCGTTAGGGTTTGGGTTGAGGCTTAGAGTTAGTTTTCACGCAAATAGTGTGTGCAGTTTCATCACATTTCGGACCCATCACATTTCGAAATGTTTTAAAATCTTCATACAGAAGCGCGCTAGACATATAGATAAAATTCACAATACACCAGGTGTTTCCACAAGTTTTTTGTCGTTCCGCATGAACAACTCTCTCCTAGGAAAAAAATTACACACAACACACCAGGAGTTCCCACAAGCGACTCAGTGACGTCACAAACGTCGATCAGCTGTAGCCTCAGTTTTATGTACATTAAGTGCATACCCAGCCGTGCAGTAACAGGTATGATTCACCTGAATACGATTCACTTGATATGTAAGGTGTCTGGAAAGTATATTTTAAATATGGATCGGTAAATATAAGTGTGTTAGTATTGCATCTTATTTATACCTTCTTTTAGTAGAAAGTTCTATCATCTCAGTTGGTGGAAACGAGACATTGAACAAAGTTTTCAAATATGATTTGCAAACACAGAAATGGAGTAAACTGCAGGTAAGTTTATCATTGTTGTTTATTAAGCATATAAAACAGCAGTTTGACATGAATTACAAATTGTTTCTCCATTGGTACATAAACAAACATAAACAAATTTATCTGGGCATCAAGCCATACATGTAGTAAAGACAAGGCACACCCACCTGTTGGATTGCATGGGTATTTTCATGATCTTAACTTTGGGTCATAGCGTTTTCATATATCCAAGCCATGGTGCTTACTGATTGGATACATGTTCTGCTAATGTCGGGCATGTCCGGTCATTGCATAGAATGCATTATTTAATCAGGTTAAAACTTTTAAGAATTAAAATATTTTGCCTTTGAAAGGTGTTATTTTGGCGTAAGTGTTATAGATATATCGGGACTGGTAAGGATTATTCACTTCACATTTTAAAGGAAGTTGTAGATGAATAAAATGAACATGGAAAACCACAATTTCTATTCATACTACAAGTTACCACGTAAATTCAATAAAATATAAAAATCATATGTAAATATAATATACTATTCCCATATAAGTAAACACTTAAAACCAACACAAATCGATAGTAAATTTCAATTCTATTAAAAAAAATCCCATTTCCACCATAAACAATTTTCCAAGAAAACCCTGCAACTCTCAACCGCCCTTAAACCATTGATTAATCTGGTTTAACTCCCCATAATAATAGGAATAAAATAATAACCCAATGCGTTGAACTTTTTGGAGGTGTTAGCTAAAATATAAGGAAAATTTTAAGTAAATTGCACCAGGAAAACTTCTGCCTCAAACATATAAGAACTATGACCGTTTCCTGTTTTTAGGCATTTTGTAGCTGAAATCCTTTCCGATATATTTGGCCGATAGTTTTTTTCATGTCTTAGAACTAAAAACCACAATTTGATTCAATCTAAGAAAAAATGATGAAATAATTCCAAAAATTAAATTAGTTACAATATCCTAGTTAGAAGTAGTAATTTTCTACTTTTTTAATATTAGCTATGCTTTACTTTTGATCAATGATGCACAAGGATTGTGCAGTGTGAGTCCCATCAACCACACAACACCACAGCGGTAAAACGATAAAATAAGCGAATACATACAACGTAATTCACCTC
>CH002024.1:346857-361239 GCA_000149265.1 Ciona savignyi
AAATTGATTTGTAAGGACCGGCCGAGGTTTAATTAAAATGGAACTGATATTTGTTGATAGAAAATACAAGTATAAAGTAGTGATGTTTGTCCAGTAATAAAAAGTTTATGTATCACAGAATCTACCAGTTGGTCGTAAGGGTGGATCAGCTGTTGTTATCGATGGTGTTCTCTATTACTTTGGTGGAAGCATTAAAACTGATGGCAAACTCACCGTGTATAACATTGTTCATCGAATGGATTTAAAGAAGAAGAAATTAGAATGGAAGGAGGCAGGTTCAATGAATGTCAAGAGATATGTTCATGATGCTGCTGTTTTAAATGGTTGTGTTTCTACATGTTTTGTGGGTGATGTTTTCTAATGTGTTCGTACCCCAGGTTCAATCTTTACATTTGGTGGGGCTGATCATACATCAACTGATGTTTCATCGAGTGAATGTTATGTTGTTCCACTAAACAAGTGGATTCAAACTAAAGCAATGCATAAAGCTAGAAGTTGTCATTCTGTCGTTGCCTTTCAAGGTAGATGTTAAATTCGTATTAATGCTTGCATCACGTTCCTATGTTCACAAGTCTTGTTTTCTTCTTTCTACTTAGAGAAGCATGAGATTATTGATCTGTAGAAACCAACTCTAATGTAGCACCTTCTCCCTAATGTCAAGGTGTGTTATCATTAGTTACATGCATGACCACTGGGGATATGATATGTAGCTTGTTTGATAATTGTTGCATTTGTAGATTTTGAACATTGTATTCTTAGTTAGCGCTTGTCATGCATTGTTCAACCTCTTGTCTGTTTTAAATGGTTATGATCTCATCCTAATCCATGGCATTTGGTGAAAGGTTGGGCTCTGGAACATGCACACCATTCTAGTCAAGTTACCAGAGCTAATACAATGAGTTATACCACAGACCAATTCCTCCTAATTTACTTCCTGAGAAGTAAAGTAATCTTTTGTGTTAATATTAAATATTGACGAATTGTACATATGATTCCTTGCAAACATTTGACTTATTATTGCCATGTGTTTGGCTATTTTTTTTATAGTTTATCATAAAGGTAACCAGCCTCTAAGGCCTAAATTACTAGTCTATATTGTTTCTGTAAACCCTTTCCTACTAATGTAATGTAATTAATGATTCAATTTACGCAGATCGGTTATATTCACTGTGTGGAGAGAATGGGACAGAAGTTACATCTTCAGTTGAGTGCTATGATCCAACATTGGAGTCTTGGACAAAAGTTGCTTCTATGCAAACACCACGAAAGTGGTTTGTTGCTGTGGTGATTGACAACGCCATTTATGCTTTGGGTGAATCTATGAATTTACTTTGGCATCATGATATATAGTTATTTATACCTTGTGTGGAAACCTTACTGTCATTACGCCAACAAGGTTATTATCATATACACATCAACTATCAGAAACCTTGTACCCACTGTGCGGTTTTCCTATGAAACCAGCACCATCCAATTTCCCACAATTGCACTTACACATTGTAATGCTTGTTGAGTGATGATGGTTTATTCCATTGTGCCAGGTGATTCAGTAGTGGCCATTAAACGTTAGAAATAATTGGCAGAGGAATATGAAAGCAGCATCTTTTTTACTGCAACATACAGTAAAGTCATAATACAGGGTTCATATAATAAAAATAAAGCATATTTACCTCAGTAGTATTTTTTAATCATATGCAAATATTTCTTCTTATATTAAGCTGGCTATGATGGAAAGAAGAGACTTAAATCAGTGGAGAAATACAATGTTAACGATGGGACTTGGAGTTTTGTGTCGGAGATGAATGTTGAACGAAGTTCCTTTGCAGCTTGTGTTGCTCAGAACAAGATTTATGTTGTCGGAGGGTAAATATATTTCTTGTCAGTTTGTTGTGTTAATAACTTGTCAATAACCTCTGCATCAACTCAATGATTGGACCGTGGTGATTAGATGACTGTACAACCTAATTCTCGATTCCAGTTTGTAAGGTGTATTTAACCCAGCAAACATGCGAGGTTCCCATCAATGAAATTAGAAAATTAAATTTAGTTATATATAGTCATCAATAAACAGAAAACGTGTTAATGTTACAAATTAAGTTTAAATAAACAATACAAAATCATGATTGACCTACATAATCTAAGAAATAGCATCGCAAAATACCGGCGAAAAATAGAAGTTGTTTGGCATCGAGTTAAGCCTTCTTGAGAGAACGTTTTTCACAGAGAATGTATTTGGTATTCTAGTAGGTGTTCTACTTCTACCTGGCAAAAAAAATTACAAATATTTTAAACCAGGGTAGCCAGACGGAAAGTTCGCTTTACAGGCAAAATGTTTTTGCTTTACGGCCGAAATTCGGCCAATTTGTATCAAGTGCAAAAAAAACTATTTAATTTAGCCAATTGGGCTAAATATCTCTTTATTTGTTGAAAAATTGTATAATTTTAATTCCCTCCAGATTTGTCGAACCCAATCAAATACTATACAGGAATGCTTACCGTTATTATTTTATTTTAAAACGTCATAATCAGCTTTGTGATTTGGGAATGAGACAGTTGTGTTAATGCGAGAGTTTTTGTTGATTTAGATTATTATTTCCTGTTTTGTGTGACGTCATTATTTTCTCTCATTTGCATTTTTATCCTTTGTTCTCTTTGTTTTTTTGTACACGTGTAAGGCGTGGCTTTACTTTATTTTTTTAGTATTTTCGGTGACCTCTTTAGTTGTACCTGAGAGTCCCATGGTAAACGATCAAAAGAGTTAAATAGACAAAACCATTGTAATAGAAAGAGAGAAGATCAATCTGTAGTGAACGGATTGACATAACTAATCCCCCAAACTCAAGTATTTAATTTATATTATTTTTTGTTCATTATTTATTGTTTCGTATTATTTATATTGTGTTCATTTGTTTCAGTTACCGCATTTCAATAAACTTCACTGGAGAAAAGCGCGTAACTGCTAAGGGGCAATAGAGCTAATTCAGAACAGTAACTGAGTGGGATTGGCAATTTAAGTGAACATTATGGAGAAGAAATTGCCCAAAGTGACCAGCACGTCGTTTGAGATTGAAACAAATGAGCAAACGCGCGACTCGCAAGCAAGTGCCCGAAGTGATCAGACAGACGTGGCGATGCAGAACTTAGCTGGTGAAGAAAATGTAACAACACGGAAATATCGACATCGAGACAACGAACTTAATAATGGGGATAACTATGAAAGCTGGAACCACATGGAAGGTGAACTACACGATAAACTAGACATATTGGATACGGCCATCATTGCAAATGACCTTGTTGGAGTGCAAAATGCGAGTTATAATTTATCAGCGATAAAATCCAACATGGAAACGATTATAAAGAAATTCGAATCAACCGAACGCGAAAGGGTGTGTTCGAGGATCACCAAATGCAGGGAACTTCTAAAAAAAAAAAAATAACTGTAATTCAGCTTCGACAAGAAAGAATGTCCTCGTCAAACTCCTATAAAAGTTCAACCAGCAAACGTTCTAGCCGAAAAGGTGAGTCCGTTAAAGAAATGATAAAAAAGAGCGTTACAGACAAAATATCGCTGCTGCTGGTTTAAAGGCAAAACTTGCATTTACTAGGAAACAAAATGAACTTGAATTAGCAAAAACGCAAGCCGATAAAGATTTATCTTTAAATCGCATTTCCTGTGAAATCGCAGAAAACGACGCCCGAGCATCGGCTTGTCTAGAAGCGGAAAGAATTGAAAATCCTTTTGGAATAAGACCAGAGGATATTTTAGAGTTGCCACCTATAAAGAAATGTACGTCGTTTCGCGGAAAAATAAACGATGCCGAACAGATTTCAATTCCTCAGGCGGCAGAGAGTGACCTTACAACGACAACAGCGAGACACGAACGAATCGCTCCGAAAAGCACATTTAATTACAATACACCACTTCCAATAACCACTTTACCTTCCGTGTCGTATAGATTACCGGATATAAAAGTAGATGTATTCGATGGCACCGCAATCAAGTTTCCATCGTGGGAAACGGCATTCGATGCACTGATAGAGGCGAGATCAAGTTGCGTTGCACAGAAACTTAATCTCCTACAACAACACTTATAGAGGTGTAACCAAAGGAAGTAGTTGATGGCTTTTTTCTGTTACAATCTGAAGAAGCGTATGAGGCCGCAAGATCAACTCTTAAAATAAGGTATGGTAACGAATGCGTTATTAGCAAAGCTTTTACCGATAAGCTCTATTCCTGGCCACAAATTCACCATTCTGATTCATTGGGTCTCAGACGATTTTCGGACTATTTAATTCAAGTTCTTACTGCTAAGAACAAAATTGCAAGCTTAAACATTTTGGATTATCCGACCGAAAGTTCAAAAATAATTTCACGACTTCCACTCTTCATAGCATCACGATGGAAAGACGCAGTAATAGATTGGAAAGAGAGAAACCCTGGTTCATACCCACAGTTTAAACAGCTGGTAAAGTTCATAGAACGACAATCCGAGAAGGAAAACATACCGGAGCTTCAAAAGACGATGGCAAGTGACAATCGGAGAATAGCATCATACGTTACAAAGTCGAATGACTCTCAAGATGGCCGAAGGAAAATAGACGGTAAATGTTTTTATATGTGGTGAACGACATCACATAGATGAGTGTAAACTGTTCCTAAAAATACCTAGAAGGCAAAGAAAGGATTTCCTAAGAATTAAACGACTTTGCTACTCTTGCGGTTCAAGTCAGAACCACATTGCCTGACAGTGTCGCCAAAGAGAAAAATGTCAAATTTGTGAGAAGACGCATCTAACTTGCTTACATATGGAGTGGAAAATAGAAAAAAACAGAATGTAAATGCACAACACTTTGTGGCAACGCATTTCAGGGAGACGACTCTTCGATGATTCTTCCAGTGTGGGTTAGAAGTACGAAGGTCCCTTCGACTGAAGTGCTGACGTACTGCATTTTGGATCCACAATCAAACAGTTCCTTTATTTCCGAAGAGCTAAAAGAATGTATGGGAGTTGCCGGCACAGATACGAAGATTAACCTATGCACAATGATGGGTAGGAATAACGTTAGTGCCACTATACGAATTCGTAATCTAGAGATTTCTAGTTTTGACCGATCGGTGCGAATCCCCCTACCTGCCATTTACACACGACCGGAGATACCTGCAGCTCGGAGTCAGATACCTAGACCTGAATACGCCTTGCGGTTCAAACATTTGGCAAAAATTGCGCAGCAGATCTCGCCGTACAAACCGCATGTACCTGTAGGTATGCTTATTGGAACAAACGTTCCAAGCGTCACTCGACCCCGAGATATAGTCTGTGGGAAAGAAAATGAACCGTATGCTCAAAAATCGATCCTTGGCTGGGGCATCGTAGGCATCGTCTGTAAAAATCACCCAGGCGTTTTAGACTTGACAACTCACTGCTGCATCGCAAGTGAAGAATGTGCTAATGGCACTATGATTATAAAAGGATGTAAGGAGATTATATCACCACAGCAAGTTCGCGAAGGGATGGAGCTAGACTTCCACGAGAAAGAGGGCACCGTTGGAAGTGAAAGTAAACTTTCATTACAAGACCAGAAGTTCGAAAATATAGTCGGTGAGAACATTGTGCAATTACTAGATGGTGGATACCAAAGGCCACTTCGTGTAAAGCACAACAACATGCGACCTCCCACGACCAATTGCGAAATGGAGACTTGGCCATTTAAAGCGACGCTTACAGCGAAATGGTCAATATAGGAGCGATTACAAAGAGTTTATGCACAATGTAATTAAACTTTTTGATAAATCCGTGGACAAGCCCTCAATGTATGAAAATACGAACCGGACAAACTACATACCACACACCGGGAAACATTATTCCAAGAAGCCAAAAAATCCATGGGGTCTGTTTGATTACGCAGCGGAATACACTGGTATAACTTAAACGATTACCCGACGAGAAGCCAGACGATTACCCGACGAGGAGCCAGACGATTACCCGACGAGGAGCCTTATCCAAAACCGTTATACCCGTTATCGCCATTTACTGTATTGTTTAACGCCATTTACTTGTGTTTAACTAGGCTAAATTTTAAGTAAGGCTAAATTTTTGAAATTTGGCCGTGAACAAGGTCAAATGGCAACCCTGTTTTAAACTGAAGAGACTGAATAAAAAAAAGTTGCCGAAAGGTGGCGCTATAAATATTACAAAACATCGGGTCATAAATAACAGAAATTGATTGTTGTTTAAGGGAACACAACACAAATATTTAATGTTATTAATAGTTGGAACACCAATGCGGTTTACCCTATTTTGCAGTCATGAAGCTAAATATCCGAATGTATAGAAAGTATTACGTTTAGCAACTGGTCTGCAGGCATAATTGATGTAAAAGTTCTTATGAACAAACATTCAAATATAGTAGTTCACCCAGCAGTATACAAATGAACAATCAATGCACAAATTGTACTTATTATCACTCGGAATAAATGAGGATTTATAATATATGGTGATTGTTATGTTACTGATTCTCTCTTGTAGATTGGGTTCCAACGGCAAAGTTGTAACATCGATTGAATGTTACGATCCTCAAACTGACAAGTGGAGCATCGTTGGTGAAACTGAAGCAGAGTTATGCCGCCATTCTCTGGTCGCTGTTTGAACTTGTGAGAATGAAGGAAACACTTTGTGGCCACCATTCAGCGTTTATTGCAACCTGTTGGTATATTATATTGTTAAACTGCACAGTTTTTCACTATGGTAGATGCACAGCATATGTTTTATGTTACTATCATAGCACAGTGCTGGTTGCACTAATGTAGCAGGATGGACATTGTTATGTTGTGTACATTGATATTCACTATTTCCATCCAAATTAAGTTTATCTGATAAACTTTAGATTATTGTGTTCCAATGTTATTACTTCTTAATTTGTGGATTGCTGTGTGCAGACATTTTGATATTTTAAAGATTAGTGAACAATCACATTTGCATTATATATTAATATAGAACAGAGTGTAGGACTTTTGCATTTCTTTATTAGCTCCCTTTGTTCCACCATTGCACTATGCAGCAGTTATTTTTATTGTGATTTTTCATAAAAAATTATTCTTCATATTAATTTCCTTTAAACCCATTGAGTTTTAATGTAATATAGTTAATTATAAACAATTAAAATCTGATTCCTGTCCAGTTTAACTTCTGTATTTTATATTATTATGTTGCATCATTGTAATTTATCTTTTGTAGATTAGTGTCCAACCAATGTTTTCCCATTGTTGGCAAAGCGTGTGGCAACTTTGTATATGTTTATCATATATCAATGTGTGGCTAGCTTTATTCTTCAAATCGAAGTTTTTGGCATGTTACCTCCGTATTATTTCCTATCTGTTCCATTCAGTCGCGCCGAACGTACGAAAAGCCAAGGTATGCGAGGGTTGGTTTAATTTTCGCGCCAAAAAAATGTTTAACATTATATTGCCCTAGAATGCGTCTCCTGGACATTTCAAACTAGGCCGTTAACGATAAAAAATTTCGAGCCGATAGCGATTCGGCATGATTAGTAAATGTTTAATTAAATAATTTGGTAGCCCTCGCGTTCGTCGCGCTGAATGCAATAAAATCTCCAGCTAAAACAAAATAAACTATTGTATAAACTTCTCGTGTTATGCTATGCTAACTTTAGACTACTACTGACATTTACGGTAATGTATCTTCCATTGGCACAAAAAGCAATGCATTGATGCAAGTTGTTTTCCGAGCTCTCACTTTAAAAAATGTTCGGACGTCTTCGCACGATAGTTGCGCTTTCGGTAAGGAGAAACGCACCACACGTATTGCGTGCAGTAGTGTTATAAAGTTCCTTTAGACGCCTATATAGTATATAGGATATTATAGTCGCCAGTGGTTGTTGTATACGGAGACTCGCTATGACGTCATCACACTACACCACGTCAAGAACTTGTTTTGCACGAATTTCATCAAAGCAATGGCCATTTCAGGCGTTTGCGTGCGGTGATCTATTATGTGACGTCACCGGTTTACATAGAACAACAACTTTGCCGCGGATTTGTTTACGCGTGTTATTTCCCGGCCATCGCAGTACCAGGCGGAGCAACGATGATGACGTACGATGATGTCCATTGTTTGAAATGACCTCTGCCTGAAGGCAGGCTATCACAAGAATCCCAGGACATCTCATGTATTTTTAGCCGCTAAAGTTGCAGGAATCTGTTGCTTTGCACGACATGGAAGGTTGGAGAAATTCATTCACTGCTCAGGTCAAGTGCCATGAAGAAGGCGTCATCTTATAATCAATATTGAAAGATTTCGCCAGACTTTCTTGTGGAAATCTGAGGCGTGGCCATAAAAACCGGTGTTTTGGACTGTGTCGAGAGACGAGTGGACAAGGAAATAGAGAAAACAGACTCTTGATTGCTATCTGCTGCCAAAGCAATTAGCATTAACGGACTCTGAAAGACTGAACTCGCGAACCGTCGAATTACGCTATTTCTCACGACTGAATTGCGAATTTTACTGTTTGTGAATCGTTTGCACGTTGATAAAGAATTAAAAAGCACTTACTAACCCGCAATCGAGTGGACTCCGTTATTTTAGTAGGAAAGCAGGAATTCTAGATTATAGGATCTTAGGGTCTGATTACCCAAACTGAATACCGTGTTAATTAATTAGGTTTTGTGCAGCGTACGGCTAGAGCCGCTCCGCCGCATTGCACGCCTCTATATTAAGGTAGTGTATATGTATATAGTCCACGCAATCCTATAAAAATTCCTTAGTTTCCGGTTAGGTTATAATCGTCGGTTTGCAGCCAAAGGACCGAGTTATAAATTATCGAATCGTCCCGACGTAAACCATTCGACTTTCGTTACTCGATTGGAATAATAATTGATAAAACAAATGTTATATTCCAAAGGTGTATGTGCGCGTCTGGGAAATCTTGGTTGTCGTACCACGTGCACCCTGAAAGATCAGGTGTCCACATGATAACAAAGTATAGCAAGCTAACTAAGACATGTCACAAGTGCCTTGTAATGTTTGATAATAATAGTTCGTTAGGACCCGTTTCACTTTCTTGCATATACTCGAAGTGGTTTCGTCACATGATGTGTCAGTAACCCCGCGTGTCTTGCTAGGAATTCGTCCCGGGGTCGCATAAAATACTTTCACTCTTATGGTGTTTTCAATCGTACCAGGGACTCTTTACAAATAATGCACAAGTGTTTTTACGGTCTTTGACAACTTTAGAAACTAAGCCCGGTAAAAAATGTTTCAAGCTAATTTAAATTGTTGTATCTATGTCGAAGCCAATGACAGGTTGGTCGTTTAGTCTTACAGTGGTTGTCGTATTCCAGTAGTTTTTCTGCACAAATCAGATGTGACTGCAATGTTTAAACTGGCAAGATCATTCACGTCACCAAGAGTTGCAACAATGTACAGTCGAAACAACACAGAAACAGTTCTGATTAACCTTTACACACATAGGATCTGGCTACCGAATCGGCATCAGCAGTACGAGAGATGGGCTTATCCAAGGAGCGAATTACATGTAGAGTTCGTAGTATCAGATGTTGCGACACTTTCCCAGGTTTTGGTTAGTCTTTATGCATAGCTCTCATCCCAAACTTACTTTCTCGTTATACCTCAAGCATACAGTCAAGTTGCTGGAGCTATTACAGCATGCGAATACGTAGACATGACTGAGGTGTACAGTAATAAACATCCTGCTCACAGTAGACATGGCTGAGGTGTACAGTAATAAACATCCTGCTCACAGTCGAGTTTATGGAGCTATAGAGTGTGTGTATAATCAGACAATATTAAAGCAGCAAATATAATGTGAAAGCTTTTAAAGGGATGCTTACAGAGTTCGCCATTAACATGCGTAGATCGTCGACCGTTTCTTTTTCGCTAAATAATCGTAAATTGGAAAATATTATTTGTCGCGTGTTAGGGCTGGTGGCGATCACATGTTAGATTGTAGGTTAAATTCCTTCTTGAAGTTCTTAAGCACTAGTGTAATTATGTGTCCAGGAAAATAACGGTTAATTTTGCAATGTTGCGCTGGATTATCTACTTAATTTTTGTCCGTGGATATGTTATAAATAATTATTTATATGGTTAACTAAGTGCTTTGTCAAGGTACAATCGCCTGAAAGAGTTCTGATGGGAATTGAATCCACAACCTGTCGGATGATCACCACCATCCCCAACCACTACACTATACAGCTCAAATCTTTATAACTCTATTCATTTAAAAAACCTGGCCATGGCCGAAGCCGAACGCGTGTGCCAACAAATCAATTATGCAAAGACTTTGTTCACCGAGCACACAGAGACATTGTGTTACGTTGCGACTCGTGAAGGCCATGCAGATCGTGCGTTCAAAATCGACGTCTAATTTTAGTAAATACGCGTGTTATGGAGATTATAGTCAGACGAAGATGAACATTTTTATTTATAAGTTTGCCTTAAAGTTTGCATTGTAACGTTTGTGTATACTAGAACATTTTTGCAGTAAATTTGCGGTTTTGTGCGCATTAAATTAGGTTTTGTTAAAATTGTTGGGGTTAGCCCTTAATGCATGCACAGATGTGACTGTTACAAAACCTTTGGCCTGATTTCCTCTAGCATGTCAAGCAGATTTAATATCCGCACCGATGTTTTCTATAATCCTTTCCACATTATGCTATTTGTGGCGAGCTGGCGTTTTTCGTTCTGTGTGAAATTCTTGTGATTAATCCTTTATCAAAAACGCGTTCTGGCATGCGTACTTAAGTGGACGTCTTCCTGTGGCCGCAGCTTTGGGCATGTCTAATCAACCAGTTAAAGTGCCCCTTTTTATCTGTACTAGTTTATAAACTGCATTTAAGAAACCTTCCGAGATGTAGTTCAAAGTTTTAATACCTGGGTAACTTTAGGTCATATTAAGTGAAAGGTATTACCTCCCTATGGATTGCCACCTTAACGTGGTAGAGGAGTTTTCCAATGGACATGTCATCGGGGATGGAATTTTCTACCTGGTAGGGTCACCCATGGTGGCAAGGTCGATGGTGAGGAAATGACAAAGTTGCTGTCCACGTTGGGTTACCGTTCAGCTACTGTAGTGGTGTGTAAAATGGTATTTCTCGACCCCAGCCACGACGGAGACAACTGGTTCTAGCCCTGGCCAGTTGATGCGACTTTCGAATTGCAAAGGTCACCTCATACATGGGGATTTTTCCACTTCTGATAAGTCGTATAACTCCAACACAGTACATAGGGGCGTTAGTGCACTAAGAGCACCGCTGTACCGAGAGTAGCACCTCGGCTACTAGGGGGTAAACCCTTGCGAGGCCTGAGTCTTAGTGGACTGATTTCCCATCTGTGTATGAGGGTCGGCGGGAGCTTTCGAAAGCTGGTCGGGGTCCTACGGAGAGCCGAAACTGCGGGAGGGCGATTTGCCTGGCCTTCTGGCCTTGTTTTCTTGGCCGTGCCGAGAACGTAAGTCGGATTCTAGAGGGGGAAAAACCCTAACGAAAAGCATGGAACCTAAAGGAAATCAAACAAAACAACCCACCAATGATGGTCTTTCCTTCTCCTTCTCACCGAGGTTGCCGACGAACCGAAGCCAAACCTAGACTAAAGGAGCATACAATGCTCTGCAGCGTCACTCCCAACAACCTCTGAGGCTTCTTACATCGATAGCGATGGGGTTTCCGCTGTCACTTCGGTGACATCCCCACTGGCGCATAAGCTCTTAAATCTAACGATTGAGTAAGCAGAGCTGTCTGACTTGTTGGACAACGGTGAAGCTAACTCCATCCAGGGACACGAGAAGCTTTAAAACGGGCGCCTATCAGAGAACTGAAGAGAGAAGAATCGGCGGTAGAAGGCTCGGAAACTTGCCCGAAAAGCCAATGGTAATCCCTGCAAAGTGAGCACCAGCGGGCCCAACAAACGGAAAAGGCAGAGTAAAACCTCCACTTCCACAACGCCCACTCCGGCCACAAAAAAGACCGTAGTCCACCCGCGTCGTCCACACTGGAGACGTCATATGCAAATGCGGCAAACAGCAGCCTGCGACTTGATGTTCTACCCGTTAGCGAGTCAGAGACATCTTGTTCAAACTGATATCCGCTACATCGAGAGTACAATGACAGACTCCATGTTGGATGGTACACTCCCTCCTATAACGGGCAAAGGGTTGGTGTTGCTTAAGACAGGTACCGTTAGAGTAACCTGCTTAGATGTAGCATCGATGACGGCCTTCAGGAGGTTTATCCGTGTTTACCACCAATGCCAGGTAAGAACATTGGCTACACAGCAAATGGGCCCGAAGATCGCCTGAACGAACGGGTCGATACTGTCTGGGTCTCTGACAAGAAGGTTCGAACAAACCCGGAACGGTTTATTCGTGTTCTCGGGATTCAGAACTCCAAACTTCCTATTGAGAAGTTCCACGTCCGTGGGAATCAATTTATTTGTTAGAAGGGTCATTCATAGACTAGTGCAGTGGTTATGTCCAGCAGGCATTTTGTATCATACATTCAACTACAACTTTACTTCAGGACAGGTTGGTTACTAATGAGATAAATATGATGTAAAATACATGCTAATACATTTCATGCTATTATATTATCAAAACCAAAATTTATTGATTTTTAAAATATTGGTTCTCACAATATTTTTGAGTATAATAAGTATATAAGAATGACCGCCTTTAGTCAGCTGCTGAAATTTTGCATTCATAAAATCAAGATTGCTTCATGTGGGTATAAATTGGCCAATCAGTTTAAAATTAAAACGAAAAAAATCATGTTTTGGTTGAGGAACATTTGGCAAAATGAAATATTTTTATCCTTTTTTTAATGATTGTGTAGCGACCTCATGTGTTTACTTAAGATTTATAAACGCTGCAGCGGGCATTTACGATGATATTGCGTCATTATTGAAATGTTATTATTAGGTTTAACGATTATTACATATATTGCAGCTGTCGAATAATCTTGTCTATATAAGTTTATTTCATTTTGGCTCACGAGTTGCTAACGCATTAAGAAACATCGATACTGAGAGTTTTATCTGGAATCTGTCGTTGAAACATCTAGCGATTAAACTCGTAATTGGTACGAAGTTAATCGCCTCAATTGCTCAATACAATTATAGTCGACGAACCACCGAAGACAGTGGTCAAGTCGAGGACGTTTAGGATAGGATATTCATGTTTATCCCCGTGAATGGGAAAACCAAGGGGATAAACACACGGGCAATCGTTAGATCACCTCGCGCCCATCGTCGGGTTACCGGAACTATTGTATTGTGTTGTATATAAAAGACACGTTTCTTCATTTGGTAGAACCCATTAATCCGCTGGGTTCAGGCAACGTCCGTAAAGTGCCTAGCCCAAGGACACAACCGACTAGCTAGCGACCAGTTTCGCACCTGCAACCTTTCGATTGAAAGCACTTAACCATTAGACCAACGGGCCGGACACAGAAAGCCACAAGTAATTAGCAGAAAGCCTTAATTAATTAGCTCCGAGAGTCGGGATAGCGCATAGGGATTCGCAGATCGCATCAGGTGTTGTAACCGGCTTATCTGGGGTCTATAAGGATCAATCTAGTACAATACGCAAGTGGGGTTATAGCAGTGTGGTAAATATGATTTACTTTAACAAGGTAAAACCAGACGTATTACAGTTCAGATGATTATTTATATAATCAACACAGCGTGCAGCACAGGCTAGAGCACTGTACACAGAGTATAGCTTAGTTAAGTAAGGTAGGGGTGGGGAATAGGTGAAGTCAAACCAAAGACGTCAAACCAAAGACGACCACTCAAACCAAAGACGGTCTTTCCATAGCTGTTAATATTTTAAAATTATTTGCGGTTTTATAGGAATTATAACAGGAAATATATTTATATACAGAAGGCATGTCAATGGTTAGACGGGGCACGAAGGAAGGTATTTATCAATTAAACTGACAAAACAGAAAAGTAAAACGCACAGGGAGGTCATAGGATCTAGAGCTTAAATTGAATTATATTGGTTTAAAATAATCTTAGAACATACTACACAAGTAAATAAACAAATTTTATAAAACTTGGTTGACCCGGAAAACAGATTCATATCCTAATAAGTTTATTGTCCGGCCGGTTAGTCTAGCGGTTAAATGCGTCGCCTTACAATAGAATAGGTTTCAGGTGCGAAACTGGTCGCTTGGGCAAGGCTCTTAACGGACATTGCCGTGTACCCAGCGGATTAATGGGTTCTACCAAATTAAAGGAATGTGTATCATGTACAACATACTGCAATAGCTCCGGTAACCCGACGGTGGGTGCGAGGTGATCTGAAGATTGCCGGTGTGTTAATCCCTTGGTTTTCTCGTTCACAGGA
>CH002024.1:361339-414381 GCA_000149265.1 Ciona savignyi
CAATTACGCAACCGATGGCGAAGTCGGAAGCATCGGTATCTAGAACGAAAGGTTCTTTAAAGTTCGGGTACTGCAAAACCGGAGCAGATATCAGCGAGTTTTTTAAAGCAACGAATGCTTGTTGACAATCGTCGGACCAGTGAAATTTTTGTTTTTTCTCCGTTAATTTATGCAATGGCGAAGCAATACGTGCATAGTCCTTGACAAATTTCCGGTAATAGGAGGTAAGTCCGACAAATTGTCGTACTTGTTTTGTGTTTTTGGGTGTTGGCCATTCTCTTACGGCAGCAACCTTTGCCGGGTCACAACATACACCATCTTTTGAGATGATATGTCCCAAAAACGCCACCTTTTCTCCAAAGAGGTTACACTTTGACGGTTTAAGTGTTAGCCCCGCTTTCTCTATGCGGCAAAATACGTCATCTAAACGTTGAAGATGCTCTTCAAAATTTCGTCCATAGACAATTATATCATCCAAATATGCTAGTACCCCGTTCCATTCTACCCCATTGAGCACAATGCGCATTAGGTTTTGAAATGTAGCAGCAGAATTCGAAAGCCCCATTGGCATGACATTAAATTCAAACAGGCCGGCATGACTTGCGAAGGCGGTTTTCTCTCTAGATTCTTTATCCATAGGGATTTGCCAATAACCCGATTTTAAATCAAGTGTTGAAAAGAATACTGACCCAGACATCTCATCCAAACTGTCGTCAATTCTGGGTATGGGATAGCTATTCTTTTTTGACACCTCGTTGAGCCGCCTATAATCAATACAAAATCTCGGCTCACCTGTTTTTTTTTCGAACCAAAACAATTGGACTGGACCATGGTGACGTAGATGACCGGATCAAGTCCTGTTCTTTCATCTCTGATATGATCTTTTCGATCTCCTGTTTGGTGTTGTAAGCCGTACGACGCGGATATTGGCGTATGGGTTCGGCGTTCCCGGTATCGATAGTATGTTTCATCAAGTGAGTTTGACCAAGGTCAAATGACGACGTGGAGAATGCCCGCTCGTGCTTCTGCAAAAGTTGACACACTCGTTCTTTTTGTGGCGATGTCAATGTTTCACCCAGCTTCACACTATCCCGCACATCTTTCGTTTTGCTCTGCGCTAAAACACACTTATCTTGGTTAGAGATAGAGCAAATATTTTGGGTCGAAGATGACTGTGTCAGATTCGAATGCTGGATTTTCGGTTCACTCCAGGCTACACAAGTTTCTGGTAAGAAGTTAGGCACGTTTCCAAATGCAGACACCGGTGTCATTGTGGCAAGTCGCACACCACTCGGTATACAAATGATCTCGTCCGTAAAATTTGCAACCTTTATGGGTACTCGGCCTGCTTTTACTGCCGTAAGCCCGTTACCCGGTAATAAACCATACTTGGCACCAAATCCCTCTAATCGCTCAACAAACACCGGAAAATCAGGTACATTGTCGTCACCTGGGTGGTTCTCCATTGCGCAGTGCACTATCAATTCGGTAAAAGCTTGGACTTGTACACTTTCCACAACGTATATTTCCTGACATTCAGGAATAAAAGATTTGTTCAATATTGGGATGCTTGCGTCGCCAGCCATCATAACGTTCGTTCTGTAACATAAACGACACTGGTTTTTCTGCAAGAAATCTAAACCCAAAATAAATTTGTGTGCGATATCTATGGACACGTATACTTTCATGGAAACATTTAATCCACCGACAGCGAGCATAGTGTATGTAGTTCCCAATACTCCCACCGGTTTATCGTTGGCGCCAACAAACCGGATATTTGGAGACAATTCCAACAGCCGTGTACCCGGCTGTATTTTGTCCAGCACGTCTTTTCGTATCAGCGTGATTGTCGAGCCAGTATCAACCAAAGCAGCTGATTGTAACATCATTCACGAGGATATTAGCAAACCGATGTAATTTAATCGGTTTAGTACAACCTACTTTTTTGAGCTTGACTGGGACTTCAATTCTGCTTACGGTGTTTTGATTATTCTCCACTCCAGCGCCCCTTCGCTCGCATTGTGGCCTGTGGGTTATTGCACGTTCAGTAAAAGTTTTACTCTTGGCAGAGACACGTACTTTCCCGTTTATCCTGTCGACTTGTCGCTGGACATTAGGGCAGAATCGCCTAATGTGTCCACGTTCACCACAACTAAAACACTCATGTTCGACAAAGTTTGAGCCATATTCTCTTGGTCGACTTAATATCGGCTGGTATTGCTGCCTTGCCTCGCGCTCGCCGAATTCTACGAATGTGCGTTGTAGGCCTTCGATGCTCGTTTTCATTGCCCGTATCCCTTGTACTATTTCGTTTTGGTGTGCGACACTTTCTATCGATCCTTCCGATTTCGATGTGGAGCTAAATGGAGGTGAAATAGGAGCTACCTCTAGTGAATGTGAAGTTGTAGCTTGCAACATTATCTGCGCAGCTTCCCAGAAATCACGGGAAAAATCTATTTTACTCGGGATTGTTTTTGCTAACTCACGGTCGCGTATGCCGTTCATTAACACCATATACGTCACTTCATTACGGAGATGTGCTTCCTCATCTAGAGAGTACGCACGACCCCCTAGGTGTTTTACGGCGAATACAAACTGTTCGTTACTTTCATGTGGCATTTGACAACGCCTTATTAGCTCCGCTCGCAAAGATTCACGTTGTGTGTTTCCACCATTTAAGCTTAGAGCACGTTCGATCAAAGTCTTAAATGGTAGTTCATAAATACAAGCATCCTTTGCTTGTATTTTCCATTTTAATTCTTCGGGTATTGAGGTAAGGAATAGGTGACGCTTAACCTCGTCGTTTGCTTTCACACTCTCACAATAAGAGTGGAACACCCTTATAAAATCGACAAGATCTTGTTTGGGCGAAAATACGGGCGGGGACATAAATAAATTAAAAGACATAACGAACGTCAATTTTAAAAACTATAAAAACGAGTTCTCGCTGTAGAGTAAACTAAGACAGACTAAGCGATTACAGGGTCCTGGCAGGATCGCCAATTTGTTACGGCTTTTGCGCCTAGAATAGTGTGGTCCCAGAACCCTGTTTTAACGGCCAATCGTGAGACCTGTCTGCCTTAGTCTACTATAAATAATACGCCATTACAATAGGGCGATTTAATAAAACGTAAAGGATAAAAGAATAATAAAAACTGCGACAAACGTCAACTGGTATCTGATAGCGCTCAATACACCGTACAATACTCCGTCCAATACTCGATACGCCGTACAATACTCAATATACTCAAACACGATACTCAAAGCTTGGAGAAGGAAAATACTGTGACACTTGTTGGAAGGTACAACGAGAACTGCCATGACAAAATAGTTTAGGCCGGACAACGGTAAAAGCTTGAAAAACAATTAGTGCCGACAATTGATAACCGTGTGTGCGGGTGGCTAGAACGCCTAAAGAGGTGCAACTTAAAACCATCTTGGTCATAGATAAAGTGCTAAGTAGCAATTAAAAGTGCAAAGTAAAGATAATAGTGCAAATGAAAACAAGTGGAAAAGCTTGAAAAATTAAGACGATGTGAACAATAAAAGGAAAACAACAACTTTAAAACCGAAAACTCTTACTCCAACCAATCCATAACACTAACATTCTCGTTATACAACCAGCTCACAGTTAAGTTGCTGGAGCTATTACAGTATGTGAATACGTAGACATGACTTTAAATGTAAGGTGGCTTGCTGAGGTGCACAGTAATAAACATCATAATCACAGTCGAGTTTCTGGAGCTTCAGAGTGTGTGTATAATCAGACAATATTAAAGCAGCAAATATAATGTGAAAGCTTTTAAACGAATACTAACAGAGTTATTTATAATCAAGCGTAGATCGTCGACCGTTTTTTTTTCGCTAAATAATCGTGACATGGGGAACATTATTTGTCGCATATGAGGGTGGCGATCAGCTGTTAGGTTGTAGGTTAAATTCCTACTTAAACTTCTCAAGCCTTAGTGTAATTATGTATCCAAGAAAATATCGGTTAATTGCGCCAGCTTGCTTGGAGTTACTACTTAATTTTAGTCCGTGGATATGTTATAAATAAGTATTTAAATGGTTAGTTAAGTGCGTTGTCAAGGTACCAATACCTGAAAGAGTTCTGATAGGAATTGAATTCACAACCTGTCGGATGATCACCACCATCCCCAACCACTACACTATTCAGCTATCAACTTTATAACTCTATTCATTCTGGACATGACCGAAGCACGATCAGAAAACCTCAAATTATATGTCACTCACGTAACTTGGCCGAACGCGTGTGCCAACAAATCAATTATGCAAAGACTTTGTTCACCGAGCACACAGAGACATTGTGTTACGGTGCGACTCGTGAAGGCTATGCAGATAGTGCGTTCGAAATCGACGTCTAATTTTCGTAAATACGCGTGTTATGGAGATTATAGTCAGACGAAAACGAGTGTTTTTATTTAAAAGTTTTGCCTTTTGTTTGCATTGTAACCTTTGTGTATACTAGATAATAACTCGTGAAACTAACAAATAATTCATGTATTCTATTGCTAAATATATTTATTTTGATCTCATTTAGGCTACCATCACTGTATCGCGATTGAATCAATATCGCGTTGAATAAATTTCCTCATCACTGTTTTACGTTATTTTGTCATTTTTGAATTTTCACCGTTAGGCTACATATTACCGGATTCGTGACTTTTGGTAATTACCATGGATAAATTACAGAATCGCTATACTGATATGCGTAATGCAGATGTGTTGGTGAAACCACAGACTCTCTATTTAAATGTCCATGATAAAACTTGACACAGAGGTTTCATGTTACCTCAATCTATGTGAAGATAAGCATTGCGAAACTTCTTTTCAACATCGGGGGAATACCCTGACTTTTTATCCACAATAGGCACTTAATCCTCCTTAGTTTTGTATTAAAAAATATAATGTTGATAAACAGTTCGTACCCATAAAATTAAGTAATTTTCATAATTTTTGCGTTTCTAGTTTCTGAATTTAATGTCCAAATATATTTCTAACTAAACACCAAGTCTATATAAAAAACATATATTTTATATTTACAGAATCGTAACTTGGTTTATAATTTGTGGATTTGTTTTGGAAATCAACATTCGTAGACATTAATAGTTTTGTGTTCATTAAGTTACAACAATAACATTGGGATTTTGCAAGGTCATTTGGCTGTAAACAGGAACCTTATCACAGTTCCAATATTTATTTTGCTTTCGGTACAATCATTAGGTAGTTATATCTGTATGTTTATCAATATTATTTTATTACAAATCTATTTTTAGGATATGATAGGATATTCATCTTTATTCCCGTGAATGGGAAAACCAAGGGGGTTATCACACAGGCAATCGTCAGATCACCTTGCGCCCATCGTTGGGTTACCGAAGCTATTGCAGCGTGTTGTATATAATCGACACGTTCCTTCAATTTGGTAGAACCCTTTAATGCTGCTGGGTTCAGGCAATGTCCGTAAAGTGCCTTGCCCAAGGACACAACCGACTAGCTAGCGACCAGTTTCGCACCTTCAACCTTTCGAATGAAAGGCGACGCACTTAACCGTTAGAAGATATTAGTACATATAAATTTACCTATAATTTTGCTTTATTATTGTATTTTGCACTTACAGAATTTAAACATTGATGTATCTCAATGGAAAAAATGACACTGTCTATCAGTGGAACAAGTTCTGCCAAAACTTACAACATAGACCATGGATCTGCCCTTCTTCAATTTGCCAACCAGTCGCGGATAGATGGTGATTTCAACGATATCACAATTTGTGTGGAAGGGAACAACATTCGTGCAAATAAGATGGTTCTCTCATGTTTTTCCAATTTCTTTAAAACCATGTTTACAACCGAGGTTTGTTTTATTAATTGTTATTGATGACGTAATTATTAGAACTTATGTATAACTTGGCTTACCAAGCTTTAGTCAGAACAAAATCATCTGCATTTTGGGAACATTGCTTGAAGGCACTGGTATATTTTGCTTGGCAGTTGAAATAAAAATTTAATCCATGAATTTATTCTATTAGATGAAGGAGAAGTACAAGGATAGTGTAGCAGTCCAAGATGTAGATTTTGGAACCATAGAGGCTCTTGTGGAGTTTATGTATACTGGACGAATCGAGATCAATGGCAACAATGCCTGCAATATTCTGGCAGTCTCTGATTACTTGCGAATGGAATGTAGGAATAATATATTTCTAACTGGTTGCTTGCTGTAATCTAATATGTAAATAAATCGTGTTCTCACTATATTGGAAGTCATAGTATCTGTAGCTGATGTGTTATACCAACTGTTGTGCCCACCACCCCATCACCCACAGTATTCCATCCCTGTCAAAGCTAAATTAGTTATTAGTGATTGGTCACACATGTTAGTGATTGATTTGTAGTGTTAACACTGGTTTAACATTTTCTAATTTCAGCTGCCCGGGTATTGTGCATCGAATATCTATCGGGTTCAATTTCTGTCCAAAACTGTTTGACGAGCCATGCATTGGTTGATAGATACGATGTACCAGAGTTAAAAAGCAAAGTCAACCAATTTATTATTGACAGTTATAAACAAATTATCAGCCTCCATGATTTCCAGCAACTGTCCAAAGATCAAGTTGTGAAGCTCCTTGAGGAAACTCATAAAAAGGTTGATTTTGTCTGCTTGCGATTAATCAAACAAAAATTAATTGTTTTTTAACAAACTAAACATGAAATAAAAATAACCAACATTCATCCCAAAAAGGTTGTTATTATTATTTTCCATACTTACCGTACCTATATGTACAGAATGGAGTTAAATAAAATTAAACAAGGCTATGTTAATGTTTTTTTTATAATATAAATTGCTAAATAAGGTATTTTATATTACAAAAAAAAACATTATGTATTTAATAAAATAAATTGTGGGACTACTGTAAATAATATCTCCAAAATATTTTCCTCCTATGAAAACAACTAATCAATAGATGAGGTAAACAATATTTTTGTTTAACTAGTTGATAATTCCTTCCATTTAAATCTGAGGATGTCATTGACCAAACCATCCATCCAGGTTTGTCCTGATTTGATTTATACTGCTGTCATGAACTGGGTTAAGTCGGATGTGGCTGCCAGGGAAGGTTACTTGAACGAACTCATCAAGTTTATTGATTCCGATGGCTTGACAAATGAGACCCTTGGAGATGTGGATGCTATCAAGGTGAGAATGGGCAGGATAGGATACTTTTGTTTATTCCCGATGGTGGAAAAATGCAAGCATCATACCGTTTGTGTTTATTCACCAGTCCACATTTGGGTTATCTAAACTATGGTAGTATGCTGTATAGTAATGGATGTGTGTTTTCGTTTTTGTTCTACCCAATAATCCACTGAGTTGGAGCAAAGTGGAATACCACAGAACAAATGTCCAGAAGCTGGATTCAAACTCGCAACCTTCCAGCTCACACATTAACACTGAGCTACCCAGCTGGACCAATATCTGAAATATTACTTTATATAGTTTAACTTGAATTTAATTTGTATTTAGATTGTCCTTCAAGCGCAAGGTGATTGGTTTTATAAGCACTGCCAAGCTATGGCTCAGAGATTCAAGAACAAAGGTATAAATGAATTTTAATTTTATGGTTAAAATAAAATTTCTGTTTTACCCTGTTTAAAGGCAAGGCCCTGCACATGTTATCATAAGTGGTCAATAAGATTAATACTTGCTTCCAGAGCTGTGATTCTTGTATGTTGTAGTTATTGCTGTGTATTTGTTAATATCGGATATTGCTGTTGTTTGGTATGATTCACCTGAATACGATTCACCTGATATGTAAAAGGCCTGGAAAGTATATTTTTAAATATTGACCTGTTGTAAATATAAGTGTGTTAGTGTGGCATCTTATTTATTCCTTTTATTATTAGAGAGTTCTATCATCTCAGTTGGTGGGAGTGAGACTTTAAACAAAGTTTTTAAATATGATTTGCAAACACAGAAATGGAGTGAACTGCCGGTAAGTTTTCTCGTTTGTTTTTAAGCATATAAAACAGAAGTTTAAAATTAATAACAAATTGTTTCTTCATTGGTACATAAACATACATAAACAAAGTTATCTTGGCATCCAGCCATACATGTAGTAAAGACAAGACACATCCACTTGTTGGATTGCATGGTTATACTCATGATGTCATCTTAACTTTGAGCCATAGCGTTTCCATATATCGAAACCATGGTGCTTACTGATTGGATACATCATACATGTTCTGCTTTTTATGTAATTATGGGTTCTGTTAGAACGAAATGCATTACGATTTCACTCTGTTTTATTCTAATATTATCGGCGTCACTCTAATGTCGGACATGTCCGTTCATTGGGTAGAATGCATTATCCAATCAGGTTATAATTTTTAAGAATCCAAGTTGCTTTTTGTCTCGACTTTTAATTTTGAAAAAAAAAATTCAATTATAAGGTTATAAGGTTATTATAAGGGTTTGACCTTAATTTTTGAAACAAACAAGTGCAATTTTCGCTATCAAGAAAAAATGTAAAAAAACGGGGGAAATTAAAAAATAGCCAAGTTTCCAACATTTTTGGAGTAAGTGTTATAGATAAATCGGCACTGGTAAGGATTATTAACTTCGCATTGTAAAGAAAGTTGTAGATGGGATAGAATATTCATGTTTGTCCCCGTGAATAGAAAATCCAAGGTGGTTAATACACAGGCATTCGTCAGATCACCTCAAATTGGAGGAAAGTGTCTATCATATACAACACACTGCAGTAGCTACGGTAACCCGACGATGGGCGCGAGGTGATCTGACGATTGGCCGTGTGTTAACCCCCTTGGTTTTCCCATTCACGGGGATAATTATGAACCTGGAGAAGCACAATTGTCTATACATAACACAAGTTACCATGAAAAATTCCTTAAAAAATAAAAATCGTATGTAAATATAATACTATAACACTACAAACCAACACAAATCGATAGTAAATTTTATTTCCAATAAAAAAAGGTTAAGATAGCTTTTTCCCACCATAAATTATTTTTCAGGAAATACCCCAACACTCAACCGCCCTTAAATCGTTGACTTGTCTGGTTTTCTCCATAATAACAGGAATAAAATTATAAACTACTGAGTTTAGGAGGTGTTAGCTAAAATTAATGGAAAATTTTGAGTAACCTGCACCAGGGAAACTTCTGCCTCAAACATATAAGTACGATGACCATTCCCGAAGGCAATTTGTATCCGAAATTCTTTTCCGATATATTTGGCGATTGCTTTTTCATATCTTAGAACTAAAAACCACAATTTGAATTTAATTAAGAAAAAAATATAAAATAAATCTGAAAATTAAATTAGTTACAATATCCTAGTTATAAGTAGTAATCTTCTACTTTTAATAATAGCTATGTTTTACTTCCAATTAATATTGCACAAGGATTGTGCAGTGTGAGTGGATGTAGCAGTTTGGAGGATGAACTTATGCTTGGTTCCATACTGTCTTGTGACGACCAGTACATGGGTTAGGATAAATAGGCGGTAGATTCAATATTGATTTGTAAGGACCGGAGTTTAATTAAAATGGAACTGATATTTGTTGATAGAACAAAATATGCTACGCAGTGGTATTGTGGATTGATTCTATGTTAAATTGACCGATTCAGCCACAGTAGGCTAAACCACCAATACTACAACAAGGTGGAAAGGGAACTGTATGAGTTAGTGGATCTGTACTGATGGTATGGGGGCTATGGGGTTTATTTCAAGGGTAAAAAATCAAATTTACCTCACTTTGGTATGTGGAGAAACGAGATCTATATGTTGAAATATTAAAATTGTTAAATTGAATGAGAAACAAAAAGTATGAAAATAATGCGTGTAATAATAAAGTTATAAAAGTTGGTGTCAATCACACAAAAACCATTTACAAGAACTATTTACAAGTATAAAATAGTGATGTATGTCCAGTAATAAAAATTATTTAAAAAGTTTATTTTACAGAATCTACCAGTTGGTCGTGATTGTGGATCAGCTGTTGTTATCGATGGTGTTCTCTATTACTGTGGTGGAAACATTACAACTGATGACAATGACATCACATATAACATTGTTCATCGAATGGATTTAAAGAAAAAGAAATTAGAATGGAAGGAGGCAGGTTCAATGAATGTCAAGAGATTTGTTCATGATGCTGCTGTTTTAAATGGTTGTGTTTCTACATGTTTTGTGGGGTGATGTTTTCTAATGTGTTCGTACTCCAGGTTCAATCTTTACATTTGGTGGGATTGATCATACAGGCACTGAGGTTTCATCGAGTGAATGTTATGTTGTTTCACTGAACAAGTGGATATGCACAAAAGCAATGGATAAAGCTAGAAGTGGTCATTTTGTTGTTGCCTTTCAAGGTAGATGTTAAATGTCATTAATGCTTGCATTCACATTCCAATGTTCACAAGTCTTATTTTCTTATTTCTACCTAGAGAAGAACAGGATTATTGATCTGTATAAATTAGCGATTATGCTGTATAAATTAGCGATTATCTACAAATAGCCTAATTATGTAGCACCTTCTTCGTAATGTCAATGTGTGTTATCATTAGTTAGATGCAGGGCCACTGGGGATATGGTATGCAGCTGGTTTGATAATTGATGCATTTGTAGATTTTGAACATTGTATTCTTAGTTAGCACATATGCTTGGAATGCATTGTTCAATCTCTTGTCTGGGTTACAAAGGTTATGATCTCATCATTATCCCTGGCATTTGGTAAAAGGTTGGGCTTTGGAATATGCACACTATTCTAGTCAAGTTACCAGAGCTAATACAATGAGTTATACCACAGACCAATTGCTGCTAATTTACTTACTGGGAAGTGAAAAAATCTTTTGTTTTAATATTACATGTTGAGGGACTGTATATATGATTACTTGCAAACACTTGACTTATTATTGCAATGGTATTGGGCAATAAGTATTTTGTTCATTTGTATAAGATAAGTCTTTAATTTTATTATGGGTCCCAAAAATGGGACACATATTGTTTTTGTCAGTTTTTTTCGTTTTTTTAGTCAAAGGTTTGACAGGCATGGCGTAACGCCCCGACATCTACCAGAAGGAATAATGGCATCGTAATTATACTTAGCCATTTGTTAGACAACATGGTGTTGATATGCAGAAACCAAAATTTTGAGTAATAAATCCAGGGGAATTCCCCTGGGAGGTTAAAAACCAAAACGGTATTTTATATGAAAAATTTAGCGTTTTGTGGCATAGCGCTTGACGGCTGCTCCAGATTTGGTGGAATGTAAATGCATTGGTCACTTATTTAACACTTAGAAGAAATAAAAAATTACCTAGAGAAATACCCTAAAAATAAGATTTTGTTTTCAAATCATGATTGTGACAGGCATACCATGTCGCCCTGGCCCTGACATCTACCAGAAAGAGTAATGGAATCGCAATAAAAATTTGACTTTTTTAAACAACATGGTCTAGTTATGCAAACCAAACTTTTGGGTAATGAATCTAGGAAAATTCCCCTGAGACGTTAAAAAACAAAACATTTTTTTCTAATAAATTAGCTTTTTGGGGTATAGCGCTTAAACGGCTGCTCTAATTTCGATCAGATTTGGTGAACTGTTATACCATTAGACACTTTGTGCCAATTAAAAAAAGAAAACATTTGCTTAGGGTAATTCCCTAAAATACGAAGATATGTTCCTAAATTATGATTGTGAAAGGCATGCCATATCACACTGACATCTCCAACAAGGAGTCGACAAATCAGATTAAAACTTTAAGAATTGTTACACAACATGACCCACATATGTAAAAACAGAAACTTATCTACTAAACCTAGGGGAATTCCCTGAAACCATGAAAAACTAAATCGGGCTGTTTTGGCTATTTAGCTTCATTTCACTACAGCGCTTGAAAAGAAGGTTTAATTTAAAACATTTGTGGTGAAATATTCGTAAATTTAAGACGTTAATTCTTTTTTTACCTACACACGGAGAGAAGTTTGGTTTGATAACTATGGGACCCATGCGTTTATGCTTGCAGAAACAAACTACATACTTGGTGTATAAAATACAAATTGTGGTTATGGACCCTGTAGCATGAATATATAGCATACAACATGTATTTTACAAATAGTGGTGGTTAAACACGTGGTTGACACTTTCTAGTTTCTATCTGTAATTGTAAAAGTCAATAAAAGTCTTTCTTTAAAGAGAATTATTTATCATAAGTTACAATTTACATAGATCGGTTATATTTACTGTGTGGAAGGATTGGGAAAGAAATTACATCTTCAGTTAAGTGCTATGATCCAACATGGGAGTCTTGGACAGAAGTTGCTTCTATGCAAACACCACGACGCTGGTTTGCTGCTGTGGTGATTGACAACGCCATTTTTGCTTTGGGTGAATCTATGAATTTAATTTGTTATCATTATAGATAGTCATTTATACACAGTGTGGAAACCTTACTGTCATAACGCCATCGAGGTTATCATTATATACTCATCAACAAGCATAAACCTTGTACCCACTGTGCGTTTGCACTATCCAATTTCCCACAACTGCTAAAAATATTTGGCGGAGGAATATGAATGCAGCACCTTTTACTGCAACACACAGTAAAGTCACGGTACAGGGGTTCATTTAAATAAAGCTTATTATCTTAGTACAATTACTTGGTCATATGCCAATATTCCTTCTTGTTTTAAGCTGGCCATAATGGAGAGCAGCCACTCAAATCAGTGGAGAAATACAATGTTAACAATGGGACTTGGAGTTTTGTGTCGGAGATGAATGTTGAACGACGTTCCTTTGCAGCTTGTGTTGCTCAGAACAAGATTTATGTTGTTGGAGGGTAAATATATTTCTTGTCAGTTTGTGTTGTTGGTAAACGTGTCTATATTCTCTGTGCACGTTTGTTGAAGTTAAAATTACCTTAACAGTCGGCACGATGATTGGGTTGTGATGAATAAATGATTATAGTTAACGCTCGAGTCCATGAGTTTGTAAGGTGTATTTAACCCCGCAAACATGCGAGGTTCCCATCAATAAAATTAGAAGATTAAATTTAGTTATATATAGTTATTAATGAACAGAAAACGTATTAATGTTACAAATTAAGCTTAAATAAACTATACAAAAGAATGATTGGCCTAAATGATCTAAGAAATAGCATGGCAGAATACTGGCGAAAAAATAATCTTTTTCTTTTTTCGGAGGACGATACCCGATACCGGAATCTGTTCGGTATTCTCCAAAACAAGGGTTTTTTAAAGTAGGCTTAACCCGATTCCAGACAGCTTCTACCTGAAGAAAAACCCAAAACACAAATATTTTGAACTGAAGACACTGAATAAAAAAGTATGTCGAAAGGTGGCGCTATAAATATTTTAAAACAACGAGTCATGAATAACATAAACTGATTGGTGGTATTAACAATGTTTAAATGTTTTTAGCACCCCTTCTTTATTTTTTACTTCTATAGGGGCAAGCGCATTTGGCCGCTAGTCGCTATACCAAAAGGTCACTTTAGGCTGTCCTTTCCAGTTTGTAAAGTCGGTGCTTTTCTGATTTCTGACTTTGGTAACTCGCAGCATAGAATTCAGAATATAGACTATAGACGCAAGGCAGTATTTTTTTATTCTGTAAGCTGCATTCTATTGCTGAGAATGCAGCGCAAGTTACACGGTTATGATGGCAATAAATTGTGTGTTACACACAAGGCAATATATAGCAAAGTGGGAAGACTTTCGACGCCCATTTTAATTGCGATAATGACTGGCGTTTTAAATACAAAAGGCATCGTCATCCGAAAACGTCGTAAATACGACGCAAATTACTTGTAAGTAAAAATACGTTTACATACGTGTTCTATACAAACAATACACGTGATCATTATACACAAACAATTGTATTAGTTCCAGAAAGCATCGATCCACCACAAGTTAATGGAATAAGTGAACACAACAAAAATATTTAATGTTATCAATTGTTGGAACACCAATTGTTTTTTTACCCTATTTTGCAGTAATAAAGCTTAATATCTGAATTTATAGAACAGAATACTTTCAGCAACTGGCTTGCCGGCATAATTGATATAAAAGTTCTTTTGAACAAACATCCAAATATAGTAGTTTACCCAGTAGTACACAAATAAACAATCAATCCACAAATCGATTGTACTTATTATCACTCGGAATAAATGAGGATTTATAATATATGGCTGATTGTTATGTTACTAATTCTCTTTTGTAGGTTAGATTCCAACTTGAAAGTTGTAACATCGATTGAATGTTACGATCCTCAAACTGACAAGTGGAGCCATCGTTGGTGAAACTGAAGCAGAGTTATGCCGCCATTCTCTGGTCGCTGTTTGAACTTGTGAGAATGAAGGAAACACTTTGTGGCCACCATTCAGCGTTTATTGCAACCTGTTGGTATATTATGTTGATAAACTGCACAGTTTTCCACTATGGTAGATGCACAGCATATGTTTTATGTTACTATCATAGCACAGTGGTGGTTGCACTAATGCAGCAGGATGGACATTGTTATGTTGTGTACATTGATATTGACTATTTTCATTTAAATTAAGTTTATCTGATCAACTTTAGATCATTGTGTTGCAATGGTATTACTTCTTTATTTGTGGTTTGCTGTGTGCAGACATTTTGATATTTTAAAGATTAGTGAAAAATCACATTTGCATTAATTTAATATAGAACAGAGTGTTACGGTCACGTGTTTTTCCTTTTTTGTTTTATTTTGCTCTCTTGTTTAAGTTGTACGTCACATCCTGTTTTAGTGCATGTAGCGTGGAATCCTTGAGACCTTAGGGCATTTCATTTTTAACTGGGATCCAAGTGGTGGTCTAATTGAAACCATACTATTGTTAAAAGGGTTTTTTCTGTAGTGTACGGAAAATTATTTAATATTTTGCCCGGAAATTTCAGGTATGTGCGATTTGATTATATATTATTTTACTGACGTACCTTTTGTTAATCATTTTATTATTTTGTTTTTAGTTACGAAATACAAGGAAAACTATATTTTGCGCGTATCTGATCATAAAAGGCCAGGCTAGTACTTGGGTTAAGTAGGCTACGGCCGCAACACAGAGTATAAGACTTGTAAATGCATTTCTTTATTAGCTCTCTTTGTTTCACCATTGCACTATGCAGCAGATATTTTTATTTTGTGATTTTTTATATAACTAATTCTTCATATTACATTACTGTCAACCCATTGAGATTTAATGTAATATTATTGATTATAAACAATTAAAATGTGATTCCTGTCCAGTTTTACTTCTGTATTTCATATTATTGTGATGCATCATTTTAACTTATCCTTTATAGATTAGTGTGCAGCCAATGTTTTCCCATTGTTGGCAAAGCGTGTGGCAACTTTGTATATCTTTATCATAGATCAATGTGTGGCTAGCTTTATTCTTCAAATCAAAGTTCATGGCGTGTAACTTCATTATTACTTTTTATCCGTTTCACTTGCAACTATACTAGAGCTAAGCACCCGATTCTGAAGTCTGATTTTATATTTTAATAATTGTTTTGTTTCTATATTACAAATTAATATACGGTAAGTCTTTTTTTAAATCAAAGTAAATGTATTTCTTGATTCGGTGCAAAACATTGAGATACACTTTTTGTTTTAATAAAAGATATTACGATTATGGTTGTAGCTGAATATGTAATCAACACTTATACAAAGGCGACAAAGCATAGATGTCGCTTTTTATTTTGAAGGTTTTATTATAAGATAATTATCACTTGAAATGAAATCAACACTTATATATAAAATAAAGGGGTTGATAAAATTGATTATTTTACCTTAATTGTGCTTGACGCAGTGTCAACCTACTCTACCATACCACCATGCTTTTCCTTATATTCTACTTGAACCAAATAAAATGTGACAGGTTAATTACATATCAATTAAGACCAAACAGAGGGTGTGTTGTGGGTTAAAGCCGAGTGTATTCATGACACTCGCGCAATGGTTTGTTACAGCTGGTAAGTGGTTTGGTCACATGATGTGTCAGTAACCCCGCATGTCTTGCTATAATTTCGTCACTGGGTCGCATGGGATGCTTTTAGTCTCTAATGAGCAGAAAATGCCATGGAACCCATGCAGTAATGGTAAGACTTACGTGGATGGACAGTGAACACTTACTTTGAGGTGGTTGAGGTTGCTGTTTGTTTGTAAATGTCACCGGAGGTTTAACATCCCGAATTGTGGGTCCCGTTTTTGTGATATAAATTCGGGTGGCGTAGTTAGTACAATAAAAGTTATCCTTTTAAATCAGATTCACATAAAATGGGATTCCAGGGTGATGCCGGGAATATATAAGCATTATGGTAAAAAAATGCTAGTTATATGCAATATCCACGCTAAAATAGTTAAGATCTGTGGGAATCCCACACGTTTATAATTGTATTATTATATATTTTAACAACTAGGTCGCGCCATGCCATGTGTCCATATTTTGTGCATGGGAAGTCTCGATTAATTTCCTGTTTTCGACATTTTAGTCGATAAATTATTTCCCGCGAGTTTTCTGATTAACAGCGTCCACGCCTCGTGTATAGAAACATGTGTTTCCTGTTATGTGTCTTATATAAACTGTATAAGATTTCGTAATATCAGAGAGCATTTTGGTAGAGCCTCGCTTGGTTCTGCCGCTCTCTCAAAACCTTTACCTATACCTACTTAAGCTATGCCCTGTGTACAGCGCTTTTCCTGGCTGCACCTTGCGTTAATACCCAATAAAATACTTCACCTATGCTACCCCTTGTCTTTACCCGGTTCAAAACCCGTCAAAAGCGGGCGCTGCTACAGATCACACAAAATAACTTAAAACACACTAGACTAAAGTGCTTAAAATAATTTAAAATATACTACTACTACCCACTGCCATTGGCTCATCCATGACATAAAGACAGGCCCGGTGCTAGGAACCGCGGGGCCCAATTAGAAATGTGATGGCGGGGCCCCTACTCTTCATAGCAAAATTTATGGGTGTTCATATATCAAAAAATACATACCAGTACATACAAACTACAAAAATAGACATTTAATAGGCCCACTTGCTATAAAACAAATAAAAGGTAATGTGAATGCTTATTTACGATATATTGTTTTACTTCCAAACATCGTAACAGGCAGGCACATAAATTTGACTTAGTTACGATGCATAACAAATTGATATTATGAAAAAGAATATTATTTCACTTTTTATTTTACGTTTCGGTAGTATTTTAAACCTCGTAATACAGAAAGACGCCAGCTAGCGCGGGGCCCCTTCAAGGTGCGGGGCCCAATTTGATCTAATCGGTCAAATCGGCCTAAAACCGGCCCTGCATAAAGATGCTAAATGAAGTAACTCAAACAGATTGTATTTATATATTAAACAAATTTACACCACCGTAATGTCAATTGTATTAAAATGTATTTATTGGACTTTATATACGATATACTTATATGTAATTGTTGTTTTGATTTCTTTTATAAGTCGGTATGCTGCGTTAGAACTTCATTTAGGAAATATATTATCCTAATTTGTAGAGGTAAATGTGAATAATATTTTTTTTTAAATAAACAATAAAATTGTTAGGAAAAAGGTAAAAATTGCTGTACATATCAGTTTAATGGCACATTGTTATTATGATGGATACTAATATTTTAATAGTGTGCTGTTGCCTTGAGAAAAATGTAACATATTTAAAATGTTGATTATAAAGCAATAACAATGTGGTATATATTTTGTAGTTTTAAATCTGGCAATAAGAAATGCAAACGAGACACAATATATTCTGTAGAGTAATTCGCTATAACGCCACTATTTTTCATCCAATCAAATAAGCCCACATACCTGAAATATTTCGCTTAAGGTCAAGGTTCATTGTATGCAATATAATGCCTTCATTTTTATCCAATTAAATAAGTCAACACACCTGAAACCAAAGTCCGAATAAATAAATAAGCTCACAACACATCCTTGGAACTAAAGTCCGAATGATTATAAATTCCTACAGCCGAATATATAACTAAGCTCATACGCTTAGAACTAAAGTTCGAATAACTTCCTATTTAGAGGATGGTCAATGATCCTTTTTATGGTGTGAAGCATTACTGTTGAAAGCATTATCTCTTAGAATTATTATTTTATTATCTCTTTAGCCCAAACGCTCGATTTACTATTGTTTGAAGCCTGTGCGTTAGTAACACTGTAATCCTGAATATTGAAGCAGTAATTTTACTGTTGAAACCGCAATTTTGAATATTTACCTGTCAACGAGAGAATAGCAGAGAACAATTTAATACTGCAGAACAACCGTTTTACCGTGGCCAGCAGCCAAGAACTGTGTATACCTTGCCATCGAATATACGTTGTATATTTTACCGTAGTAGCGTGCAATCAAGAATAAAATCAACCTTCCGAGGTGGAGTTCGGATCTGTTGGAAGTCGACTGGGCTGTCGAAAACAGGAAATTAATCGTGACTTCCCTTGCACAAAATCTGGACACATGGCATAACGAATTAATAATAAAAATACACAGCCATGCAATTATAAACTCGCGTGGGATTTCCACACATCCTACAATTCTTCTGTGACCAAAATATTATCAAGTTTTTAAACTTTAAATTGGATTCCTAATTTGAATATAATTTGAATTTTTTGTTATGTTTGTCACAGTATTCTGTTATAATGTAGATTGCTTGGGCAAAGACCTGTTGCTCATGGGTAGGAGAGGTAACGTTATAGCAGTCAGTAAATGAGAAAAGTCACATAAACACAAAACCACAATTTAAAGGATATATATCTACCATGTATTAAAGCTTGAAATTCATGGCATTGTGCAGTCATGTGAGTCGTATTAAACTGAACATCTCTAAGAGAAGTTATAAAGTTTGTTGACACAGCCAATTTCAAACACAGAACCGATTTTACGTATTGACACAGACCATCCAACGCATATTAAGCTGTTCCTCCCATTTTATTACGCTGTTAAACGCAGGACAAAATACGTAATTCAACATTTATTACATTTTAATGACCAGAAATGCCTACAAAGTTATCCATTAACGATTGTATTTTCAGAGGGAATCAATCTATTTGTTAGGAAGTATATTTATAGGATAGTGCAGTGATTATGTCCAACAGGCATTTTGTTTCATATGTTCAGCTACAACTGATGAGCTATAAATATGATTTTAAAAACATGCATAAAATAACTTGATATTATTAAAAATACAATTTTAAAAAAACTTTTATGAATTCTTGTAAATTTTATATCATGGGGGTGTCATATTCTAGATTTTATCCTTGTAAATGGTTAAACGTAATTATTACATGAAAAATCGTCAGATTACGTCCTATAAGAAAGCATTGAAGTAAATGTTGTGGGGATTAGCTGGTATAATATCTACAGCGACCTACCAACTAACAAGCCGGTACTTGGCTATCACAGTCCTAGAAAATAAAACAAGCGACCACTCTCGGACAGGTCTCGTCGTTTACTAAAAAAATAATTCACAGTCGAACAAAGACACCAGATACGAGTCGGAAAATAGAACAGATACGCAAAGGGTTTAAACACATAACAAACCAAAAAAAAGCAAAAGGGGTTAAATAAAATAAAGAACGCTACAATGCCACTGTATTATAGGATAGGATACCAATTTTTGTCCGACAGGTTAGTCTAGTGGTTAAGTGCGTCGCCTTTCAGCCGAAGGGTTGCAATCCGAAACTAGTCGCTTACTAGTCTGTTGTGTCCTTAGGCAAGGCATGGCAATCTATCTTATTTAGGTACGATATTAAGTTATTATGTGAATTAAAATACAATTCGTATTATGTCGATGGAAAATATGACACTGTGTATCAGTGGAACAAGTTCTGCCAAAACTTACAACATAGACCATGGATCTGCCCTTCTTCAATTTGCCAACCAATCGCGAATAGATGGTAATTTTAACGATATCACATAAATACACTTACTTACTTACACATGCTATTTCAAGATTGATAAAGATTTTGAACTTTTTTTTCCAAAAGTAAAAACTATTAAACATAATTTTTCTATGCTTGCGGAAAGAATCATTAAACTTGGACACAGATATTCTTTAAATTTTAGTGAAAGTAAGTTGTTCTGTTCTTGGTTGGTGATATGAATGTAATTAAATTATTCTAACAATCCTAAATTGTGTTAATTGCTTTTTTAACCGTAGCAGCTAACTTGAAGGCAATAATGGTCCTACAAAAACTGTTGCCGCCACTAAATACAAAAGTTAAGAAATCAGAAGCATTTGCTGTTATTGTGTTTAAAGGGGTAAGTAGTGTTTTAAACAGTTGTGTAATTTGTATCTCGGGAGGTGGCGTAATCCACAATAATAAAATTAATACATGGCTAAAGTTAAATAACTCTTGTCCACAGTAAAGTTGCCTTAGCTATAATATTGTCCGTGTGTTACATATGGTAGAAACCATGTGTTCATTTTTGTACAAATAACTAGATTTATTTCTCTGGGTTGGAGCGAAGTGTGTAAAATGCCTTCACCTCTTTTCCATTGGTAAAATGTTATTGCGCAATACTGGTTAAATAAAAGTAAACTAGTTTGTGCTTTATGCAAGGAAAGGCTGAGTAACATGACTTTTTTTAAATTAAGGCTGGATGTAACCCCAACAAGTTTGCAAAGGAAAAACCTGAAAATCTTCAGCAATCGTTTTTATTGGCGACAGGCAGCCAAACCAACCCCAACGATTTTTTTCTTATTCTGGACCATACTGCATTGCCAGTTGGGAACAACGTGCTGTCTGCTATGCAAAGATTGTTTGCATCCTTCTGGGTGTTTGGTATCGAGTACTATCCTAGGCTGACACCCTTTTACAATTTTTGGGAATCTTTGTTGTTGCAGAAAACCCCTATATGTTCTGTTAGATCATTGATGACCGCTGTTTCTGGAACCCAATAAAACTTTTGTTTTGTTTTTCGCTATTTTGCTGTCTATTTATTGTGTTATTAAGCGTGCTATTCAGCATTTACTTGTTCTTATTCCACCTTTAATAAACCAACCAAATTTGTATATATGTTGTGCAGTATCTATTTAACCTCAATTTTAACTCTTTATAAAGAGTAGGTTATTGACTGATTAAAAGAATCGCGGTTTGACTCGATATTCCAGTCACTCATTTTTAAATATTTACTGTTTAAAAGAGTGAATTTGACTAAAAATTTTAGTCCCATTTATGTCAAAACTTGACTCTAATAAAAAAGTCATTTAAGTTGACTCTTAAACGATTGGGAGCTTCGTTGAGTCAAAAAAGAGTCAACATTTTTTAGAGTGTAGGTGAGGTATTTATTAGGTGTTCACGCAGCGAGCAGGTAAGGTTTGAGAGAGCGGCAAGGCCTACCGAAGAATCTCTCTGATATTACAAAATTATACCCAGTTTATATAAGACTCCAGGAAACACTCCAGGATACACACGAAGCTTGGAAGGCGTTAAACGGACCTCGCGGGAAACAATTCATCGACTGAGCTGTCGAAAACAGGAAATTAATCGTGACTTCACATGCACAAATTATGGACACCTGGCATAACGACCTAATTTTTAACATATACAGAAAGACAATTATAAACGTGTGGGATTCCCACATAGGCAATAACCACGCTAAAATGCCTAGCACACAGTATAAGCAGTTAAAATCACATAAAACAAGCATAAACGTATGGGTCCTATAGTTATTAAACCAAACTTATTTTCCATGTGTAGTTAAAAAAAGAGTAATCATGTTAGATTTACGAACATTTCACCACAAATATTTTAAATTAAAAACTCAAGCGCTGTAGTGAAATGAAGCTAAATTCCAAAACAACCCGATTTGTTTTTTTTTTATGGCTTCGGGGAATTCCCCTGGGTTTAGTACATAAATTTTGGTTTTTACATATCTGGGTCATGTTATCCAACAATTCTTAAAGTTTTCATCCGATTTGACGACTCATTGTTGGAGATGTCGGCGGGCCATGTCATGCCTGTCGCAATCATGATTTGAGGACAAAATCTTATTTTTTAGATTATTTTACTAGGCACTTTTTTAATTCTTTAAAGTGTTAAATCAGTTGCTAATGCACTTACATTTCACTAAATCTGATTTAAATTAGAGAAGCCGTTCAAGCGCTTTGTCCGAAAAAGCTATTTGTTTAGAAAAAAAATACGTTTTGATTTTTACGTACTAGGCGAATTCCCCTTGATGTATTACCTAAAATTTAGATTTTTGCGTTTCGAGACCATGTTGTCTAACAAATGTCAAAGTTTTATCGCGATTTTATTACTCCATTTGGTAGATGTCGGGGCCACAAGCCATGCATGTCACGATCATGATTTGAGAACAAAATCTTATTTTTAGGGTATTTCCCTAGGTAATTCTTTAAAGTTTTTTAATTTTTATATCAGTGGCTAATGCACTTATACTTCATAATTGAAGTTGGAGTAGCCGTTCAAGCGCTGTGCCCAAAACTGTTAAATTTTTAGAAAAAAATATAGTTCTGGTTTTTGACCTCCCAGGGAAATTCCCCTAGGTATATAACCCAAAATTTTGGTTTCTATACCACGTTGTCTAACAAATGACAAAGTTGTCTAACAAAATGACATTTCATTGCGATTCCATTACCCCTTCCGGTAGATGTTGGAGCCACAAGCCCTGCCTATCACAATCATGATTTAGAAACAAATCTTCATTTTAGGGTATTTTCCTGGATAAATATTTTGTTTGTTCTAATTGGTAAAGCAGTGGCTAACACACTATTAGTTTACTAAATTTAATCGTAATTGGATTAGCCATTCAAGCGTTATGCCCAAAAATGCTAATTTTTTTCTAATAAGTCTTTTTAGAATAAAATTTTAGTTTCTGCATATCTATACCATGGGTTCTAACAAATGACAAAGTTTCGTTGCGATTCCATTACCCTTTCTGGTAGATGTCGGAGCCACAACCAGTGCCTGTCAAACCTTTGACGAAAAAAAACGAAAAAAACGGACAAAAACAATATGTGTCCCATTTGACCCATAATAACTCAAAACACACTAGACTAAAGTGCACAAAACAATTAAAAATATATTACTACCCACTGCCATTTGTTTACCCATGACATAAACATGCAAAATGAAGTAACTCAAACAGATTAAATTTATATATTGGGCCTAAATAAATTAGCACCACCGTAAAGTCAATTGTATTAAAATGTAATTATTGGACTTTACATACGATGTACTCTTATGAAATTGTTGTTTTTGTTTGCTTTCAGAAGCCGGAAAGCTGCATTAGAACTTCATTTAGGAAATGTATGTAGTGACATTCGCGGCTTGTGTAATATTTTTTTGCTTATTATATATATAAAGTGATAAAGTGATGTTAAACTTATAAAAGCATGCGTTAAATGCGCGCACGGCTGTTCCTCATGTCAATTAATTTCCTGTAAACCGGCTATTATCCCCAACGCTTCCTTTATAATCCTTCACACACACATTATGCCATACGTAATGCAAGCTGATGTTTTGTGTATAAAGTCTTTGCATTAATAATTAAAAAAACGCGTTTTGGAATAAGGACCAAAATAAATCGCCTGCTGGGGCGCGGCTCCGAGCATGTGCAGGCAACCAGTTGAACTGTATGTGTTTTACCATTTCAGCTTATAAGTTACAATAAAGAAACTGTCAAAACCTTCCGAGACGGAGTCAATCCGGAGTCTAAGTAGTTGGAGAACTCAGGTCAGATTTATTGCTGGGATAAGCACGCCAGACAACCACAAAAGATCTTAATTCTCCACATGTATTACCATAATTGGTAGAGGTGAATGTAAATAATATTTATTTAAAATAATAAAAACAATAAAATTGTTAGGAATCTCAGTTTAATAATGGCACATTTTTATTATGGTGGATAATAATATTTTAATAGTGTGGTGTTGCTTTGAGAAAAATGTAACATATTTAAAATGTTTATTATAAAGCAATAATGTGGTATATATTTTGTAGTTTATTACCTGGTAAGAAATCTGGCAATAAGAAATGCAAACGAGACACAATAGATTCTGTAGAGTAATTCGCTATAACGCCACTATTTTTGATCCATCAAATAAGCCCACATACCTGAAATAATTCGCTTTAGGTCAAGGTTCATTGTATGCAATATAATGCCTTAATTTTTATCCAATTAAATAAGTCAACACACCTGAAACCAAAGTTCGAATAAATAAATAAGCTAACAACACATCCTTGGAACTAAAGTCCGAATGATTAAATTCCTACAGCCGAATAATTAAATAAGCTCATACGCTTAGAACTAAAGTTCGAATAACTTCATATTTGGAGGATTGTCAATGATCCTTTTTATGGTGTGAAGCATTACTGTTGAAAGCATTATCGCTTAGAATTATTATTTTATTATCTCTTTAGCCCAAACGCTCGATTTACTATTGCTTGAAGCATGTGCGTTAGTAACCTTGTAATCCTGAATAATGAAGCAGTAATTTTACTGTTGAAACCGCAATTTTGAATGTTTACCTGTCAACGAGAGAATAGCAGAGAACAATTTAATACTGCAGAACAACCGTTTTACCGTGGCCAGTAGCCAAGAACTGTGTATACCTTGTCATCGATTGTACGTTGTATATTCCACCGTGGTAGCGTGTAATCAATAATAAAATCAACCTTCCGAGGAGGAGTTCGGATCTGTTGGAGTCATTTCTCTGTGTCTTAATAGCTAGGGAACTTTAGGTCACTTGGAGTGCCAAGTCATAGGCCATAGACATTCAAACCCCAAACCAAACCTAAAACCTGTAGCAGCGCTCTGACTTAAGACGGGTTTTTACCTGGGTAAGAGAAGGGGTGAACAGAGGTTAGGTATTTTATTGGTTAATCGCGAGCGTGCAGCCAATGAGACTTAAAAGAGCGCTGTACACAAGGGCATAGCTTAAGTAGATAGAAGTTAAGTTGAGAGAGCGGCTAGTCCAAGCGAGGACCAACCAAAATGCTCTCTGATATTACGGAAGTATACACAGTTTATATAAGAATCAAAACATGAAACACATGTTTGTACACGAAGCTTGAAAGGCGTTAAACAGGCCTCGCGGGAAACAATTCATCGACTGGGCTGTCGAAAACAGGAAATTAATCGTAACTTCCCATGCACAAAATCTGGACACATGGCATAACAAATTAATAATAAAAATACACAGCGATGCAAAACTCGTGTGGGATTCCCACACACCCTACAATTCTTCTGTGACCAAAATATTATCGAGTTTTCAAACTTAAAATTGGATTCATAATTTAAATATAATTTGAATTTTTTGTTATGTTTGTCACAGTATTATGTTATAATGTAGATTGATTGTGCAAAGACCTGTTAATCATGGGTAGGAGAGGTGAAGTTATTGCAGTCAGTAGATGAAAAAAGTCACATTAATGTATTAAAGCGTGGAATTTATGGCATTGTGCACAGTCATGTGAGTCGTATTAAATTGAACATCTCTAAGAGAAGTTATAAAATTTGTTGACACAGCCAATTTCAATTGTTGACACAGACCATCCAACGCATATTGAGCTGTTCTTCCCATTTTAGTACGCTGTTAAACGCACGACAAAATACGTAATTCAACATTTATTACATTTTATTGACTAGAAACACCTACAAAGTTATCCATTAACGTTTGTATTTTCAAAGGCAATCAATCTATTTATTAGGAAGGATATTTATAGGATAGTGCAGTGGTTATGTCCAACAGGCATTTTGCTTCATATGTTCAGCTACAAGTTTATTTCAGAACAGGTTAGTTACTGATGAGCTATAAATATGATTTTAAAAACATGCATAAATAACTTGATATTATCAAAAATACAATTTTAAAAAATCTTTTATGAATTCTTGTAAATTTTATAATCATGGGGGTGTCATATTCTAGATTTTAACCTTGTAAATGGTTAAATGTAATTATCACATGAAAAATTGTCAGATTACCTCGTATAAGAAAGCATTGAAGTAAATGAAATGTTGTGGGGATTAGCTTGTATATCTACAGCGACCTACCAATAGACAAGCCTGTACTTGGCTATCACAGTCCTAGAAAATAAAACAAGCGACCACTTTCGGACAGGTCTCGTCGTTTACTAAAAAAATAATTCACAGTCGAACAAAGTCACCAAATACGAGTCGGAAAATAGAACAGATACGCAAAAGGTTTAAGCACATGACAAACCAAGAAAAGCTAAAGGGGTTAAATAAAATAAATAACCCTACAATGCCACTGTATTATAGGATAGGATACTAATTATAGTGTCAGGTTGGTCTAGTGGTTAAGTGCGTCGCCTTTCAGCCGAAGGTTTGCAGGTCCGAAACTGGTAGCTTGCTAGTCTGTTGGGTCCTTAGGCAAGGCAAGGCAATCTATCTTATTTAGGTATGAAATTAAGTTATTATGTGAATTAAAATACAATTCGTATTATGTCGATGGAAAATATGACACTGTGTATCAGTGGAACTTCTGCCAAAACTTACAACATAGACCATGGATCTGCCCTTCTTCAATTTGCCAACCAGTCGCGAATAGATGGTGATTTCAACGATATCACAATTTGTGTGGAAGGGAACAACATTCGTGCAAATAAAATGGTTCTCTCATGTTTTTCCAATTTCTTCAAAACCATGTTTACAACCGAGGTTTGTTTTATTAATTGTTATTAATTATGTAATGATTCAAAGTAGAACTTTTGTATAACTTGGCTTCCCAAACTATAGTCAGAAAAAAATCATGTGCACTTTAAGAACATTGCTTGAAGGCACTGGTATGTTTGCTTGGAATATAAATTTAATCCATGGATTTATTCTATTAGATGAAGGAGAAGTACAAGGATAGTGTAGCAGTCCAAGATGTGGATTTTGGAACCATGGAGGCTCTTGTGGAGTTTATGTATACTGGACGAATCGAGATCAATGGCAACAATGCTTGCAATATTCTGGCAGTCTCTGATTACTTGCGAATGGAATGTAGGAATAATATATTTCTGACTAATTGCTTGCTGTAATTTATTATGTAAATAAATCGTATCCTCACTATATTGGAAGTCATAGTATCTCTAGCTGATGCCAACTGTTGTGCCCACCACCCCATCACCCACAGTATTCCATCCCTGTTAAAGCTAAAGTAGTTGTGAGTGATTGGTCACACATGTTATTGATTGATTAGTAGTGTTAACACTGGTTTAACATTTTCTAATTTCAGCTGCCCGGGTATTGTGCATCGAATATCTATCGGGTTCAATTTCTGTCCAAAACTGTTTGACGATCCATGCATTGGTTGATAGATACGATGCTCCAGAGTTAAAAAGCAAAGTCAACCAATTCATCATTGACAGTTATAAACAAATTATCAGCCTCCATGATTTCCAGCAACTGTCCAAAGATCAAGTTGTGAAGCTCATTGAGGAAACTCATGAAAAGGTTGACTTCGTCTGCTTGTTTGATTAATCACACAAAAATAAATTAATTTTAACAAAATAATCATGAAATAAAAAACATCAACATGCAACCCAAAAAGGTTGTTATTATTATTATTTTTCATACTTACCGTAAATATATGTACAGAATGGAGTTAAATAATATTAAACAATGTTGATAATATCTTCAATATATATTGAACAGTAATTATCCGATTAAATGAGGTAAAGAACATGTGAAGCAAACTAACATGGATATCTTTCACGAACTAGTTGATAAATCTTTCGATTTAAATCTGAGAATGCCAATGACCAAACCATCCATCCAGGTTTGTCCTGATTTGGTTTACACTGCTGTCGTGAACTGGGTTAAGTCGGATGTGGCTGCCAGGGAAGGTTACTTGAACGAACTCATCAAGTTTATTGATTCCGATGGATTGACAAATGAGACCCTTGGAGATGTGGATGCCATCAAGGTGAGAATGGGCAGGATAGGATACTTCTGTTTATTCCCGATGGTGGGAAATGCAGGCGTCATACCATTTGTGTTTATTCACCAGTCCACATTTGGGTTATTTAAACTTGGGTAGTATGTTTTATAATAATGGATTTGTGCTATTGTTTTTGTTCTACCCAACAATCCATCAGGTTTGGGCAAAGTGGATTGCCAAAGAACAACTGTCCAGAAGCTGGATTCAAACTCGCAACCTTCCAGCTTACATGAGCTACCCAGCTGGACAAATATCTGAAATAATACTTTATATAGTTTAACTTGAATTTAAATTGTATTTAGATTGTCCTTCGAGAGCAAGGTGATTGGTTTTATAAGCACTGCCAAGCTATGGCTCAGAGATTCAAGAACAAAGGTATAAATGATTTTTAATTTTATGGTTGGAATAAAAGTTCTGTTTTACCCTGTTTGAAGGCAAGACCTTGCACATGTTATCATAAGTGATCAATAATAAGATTAATACTTGCTTCCAGGGCTATGATTCTTGTGTGTTGTAGTTATGGGTCCCATTTGGAAAAATGGGACACATATTGTTTATGTCCGTTTTTTTTTTCTTTTTTTTTTCGTCAAACGCTTGACAGGTATGGTTTGTGGACCCAACATCTACCAAAAGGGGTAATGAATTCACAACGAAACTTGGTAATTTGTTAGACCACATGGTCTAGAAATGCACAAACTAAAATTTTGGGTGATAAATCCAGGGGAATTCCCCTGGCACGTTAGAAACCAAACTGGTATTTTTGTCTAAAAAATTAGCTCTTTTGCGCATAGCGCTTGAACGATAGCTCCAATTTAATTCAGATTTGACAAAATGTAAGTGCATTAGTAACTGATTTAACACTTAAAAGAACTAAAAAATTACCTAGGGAAATACCCTAAAAAATAAGATTTTGTTGTCAAATCATAATTGTGACAGGCATGCCATGTCGCCCCGACATCTATCAGAAGAAATAATAAAATCGCAATGAGACTTTGTTATTTTTTGACAACATGATCTAGATATGCAGAAACCAAAACTTTGGGTGATGAATCCAGGGGAATTACCCTGGCACGTTATAAACCAAAACGGTATTTTTGTCTAAAAAATTAGCTTTTTTGCGCATAGCGTTTGAACGGTAGCTTCAATTTGAATCAGATTTAATAAAATGTAAGTGCATTAGTACCTGATTTAACACCCAAAAGAAATAAAAAAATACTTTGGGAAATACCCTAAAAAATAAGATTTTGTTGTCAAATCATGGCTGTGACAGGCATGCCATGTCGCCCCGACATCTACCAGAAGTAATGGTAAAATCGCAGTGAGACTTTGTTATTTTTTGACAACATGTTCTGGATATGTAGAAACTTAAATTCTGGGTTATAAATCCAGGAGAATTCCCCTGACACGTTAAAAACCAAAACGGTATTTTTTTCTAAAAAATTAGCTTATTTGCGCATAGCGCTTGAACGGTAGCTCCAATTTGAATCAGATTTGATAAAATGTAAGTGCATTAGTAACTGATTTAACACTTAAAAGAAATAAAAAAATTACTCAGGAAAATAATCAAAAAAATAAGCTTTTGTTGTCAAATCATGATTGTGACAGGCATGCCATGTCGACCCGACATCTATAAGAAGAAACAATGTATGCGCAATCAAACTTTGTTATTTGTTAAACAACATTGGCTAGATATTCAGAAACTAAAATTTTGGATAATAAATCCAGGGGAATTCCCCTGAGACGTTAAAAACCAAAGCGGTATTTTTTTCTAAAATATTAGCTTTTTTGCGCATATCGCTTGAACGGCAACTCCAATTTGAATCAGATTTGCTAATATGTTAGACCAGCGGTTCCCAAACTTTTTTTGTTGGCGGCGCCTTTAGTAAATTTATTAAACCTTGCGGCTCCCTTATAAAGCCAAAATTTTTAAACTGCATGTATTGTATATTGTATATCCAGACTATAGCATGCATTTGGATAACCATTCAAACTCTTTAAAACTATTCACTAAACTAATAAAGTGACGAACACTCAATTAATGCAAAACAGTTATTTGACAAATCATTATTCGAAAACATTGCCATGTTAGTGAGCAAATAGTGGCAGATAACACCGAACAATGGATTTTACAAGTAAAACGAATGCTGTATGCGAGTGTATGGGGTTGCACACCAGGCTTAAACATCTCCAATTAACGTTTTACTGGTGTAACACATGTACTATTTTTTTGTGAAAAAAAAAATAAATGCAGCAACTTCCGCATGCTTTCACGGCGCCCCTGGCAAAGTCTCGCGGCTCCCCAGGGCGCGGCGGCGCCCAGTTTGGGAACCGCTGTCTTAGACCATTAAACACTCTGTTCCAATTAAAAGAAAGAAAACATTTATTAGGGTAATTCTTTTAAAAACGAAGATATGTTTCTGAAATATGATTGTAACAGGTATGCCATATCGTACTGACATCTCCAACAAGGAGATCGACAAATCCGACAAGAAGATTGACAAATCAGATTAAAACATTAAGAATTGTTATATGACATAACCCACATATGTAAAAACAGAAACTTACGTAATAAACTCAGTAGAAACTTATCTACTAAACCCAGTAATTCCCTGAAACCACGAAAAACTAAATCGGGCTGTTTTGGGAATTTAGCTTCATTCCAATACAGCCCTTAAAAGGAAGCTTTAATTTAAAACATTTGTGGGTGAAATGTTCGTAAATTTAGAGACTTTTTTTTTCCCTTCACATGGAAAAGAAATTTGGTTTAATAACTATGGGACCCATGCGTTTATGCTTGCAGAAACAAACTACATACTCAGTGTATAAAATACAAAATGTGGTTAGGGACCCTGTAGCATGAATATATGGCATACAACATGTGTTTTACAAATAGTGGTGGTTAAACACGTGGTTGACACTCTCTAGTTATTGCTGTGTATTTGTTAATATCGAATATTACTGTTGTTTGGTATGATTCACCTGAATCAGATTCACCTAATATGTAAGGTGCCTGGAAAGTATATTTTAAATATGAACATGTTGTAAATATAAGTGTGTTAGTATGGCATCTTATTTATTTCTTCTATTATTAGAGAGTTCTATCATCTCAGTTGGTGGGACCAAGACTTTGAACAAAGTTTTTAAATATGATTTGCAAACACAGAAATGGAGTGAACTGCCGGTAAGTTTCTTGTTGTTGGTTTTTAAGCATATAAAACAGCAGTTTTACATGAATGACAAATTGTTTCTCCATTGGTATATAAACATACATAAACAAAGATATCCAGGCATCAAGTTATACATGTAGTAAAGGCAAGGCACATCCACTTGTTGGATTGCATAGTTATTCTCATGGTGCCATCTTAAGTTCAAACTGTAGCGTTTTCATATATCCAAACCATAGTGCTTACTGATTGGAAATGTGTTGTGTAGCAGCGCTCTTCTTTTATACGGGTTTTGCCTGAGTAAAAGAAGGGGTAAACAAAGGGTATTTTATTAGGTATTTACGCAAGGTGCATCCAGGAAGAGCGCTGTACACACATAGGGCATAGCTTAGGTAGGTAGAGGTTAAGGTTTTGAGAAAGCAGCAAAGCCAAGCGAGGCTCTACTAAAATGCTCTCTGATATTATAAAATCTTATACAGTTTATATAAGACATATAACAGAAAACACATGTTTGTATACACGAGGCGTGGACGTGGCGACCTAGCATGGCGACCTAGTTGTTAAAATGTACAGATTCCCACAGTTCTCTTCTTTATTTAATGATGGGTTCTGTTCATAGGAAACACATTTTGATTTTACTCTGTTTTATTATTCTTAAAAACCTTAAATGTTCTTAAATTTTTTATTATTCTTTCTGTTTTATTAAATTTGATTCAAATAAGGAAAAAATAATAAAATAAATCTGAAAATTAAATTAGTTACAATATCCTTGTTATAAATAGTAATTTTCTACTTTAAATATTAGCTTTATTTTACTACTAATCAATATTGCACAAATAGTCTCATCAACCACACAACACCACAGCGGTAAAACGATACAATAAGCGAATACATCCGACGCAATTCACCTCCCTCAGGGGGTGTTCAGGTAATAAACGGATGTTAATTTTGTCGTTTTTCTCCCGTTTCAATCCACTGGCCCTGTAGCCTTCCTGTGCTACACACATACAAATTTAGTGTAGAAAACATATAACAAAAACTATAAAATATATATTTAAAAAAGATACTTCATAAAAAGTTACGTGTTAGTCTGGTATGATTGGGATGGACTGCAGCAAGTAGGGGAGTCCCCATTCCTGTGTCACACACATAATTAATTTAGTGTAGAAAACATACATAATTGTTATAAAAGTTGGTGTAAATCACACAATAAAAAGGTGTGGAATGAACTATTAACAAATATAAAATAGTGATGTGTGTCCAGTAATAAAATGTTTATTTATCACAGAATCTACCAGTTGGTCGTCTAGCTGGATCAGCTGTTGTCATTGATGGTGTTCTCTATTACTTTGGTGGACGCATTAAAACTGATGGCAAACTCACCGTGTATAACATTGTTCATCGAATGGATTTAAAGAAGAAGAAATTAGAATGGAAGGAGGCAGGTTCAATGAATGTCAAGAGATATGTTCATGATGCTGCTGTTTTAAATGGTTGTGTTTCTACGTGTTTTGTGGGGTGATGTTGTCTAATGTGTTCGTACCCCAGGTTCAATCTTTACATTTGGTGGGCGTGATCACACAGACACTGATGTTTCATCGGGTGAATGTTATGTTGTTCCACTAAACAAATGGCTTTATACAAAGGCAATGGATAAAGCTAAAAGTGGTCATTCTGTCGTTGCCTTTCAAGGTGGATGTTAAATATGATTAATGCTTGCATCACATTCCTGTGTTCACAAGTCATATTTTCTTATTTCTACTTAGAGAATCATAAGATTTACATGCATGGCCACTGGGGATATGCTATGCAGCTGGTTTGATAATTGACGCATTTGTAGATTTTAAACATTGTAATTTTAGTTAGCGCATATGCTTTGCATGCATTGTTCAATCTCCTGTCTGCATTAAATGGGTTATGATCTTATCATTATCCCTGGCATTTGGTAAAAGGTTCGGCTCTGGAACGTGCACACCATTCTAGTCAAGTTACCAGAGCTAATACAATGAGTTATACCACAGACCAATTCCTCCCAATTTACTTCCTGAGAAGTGAAGAAATCTTTGGTTTTAATATTAAATATTGACGAATTGTATATGCCATTCCTAGCAAACATTTGACTTATTATTGCCATGTTTTTGGCTTTTTTATTGTTTCTATTGTTTATCATAAGGGTAACCAGCCTCTAAGGCCTTAATTACTGGTCTGTATTGTTTCTGTAAACCCTTTCCTACTAATGTAATGTAATTAATGATTCAATTTACATAGATCGGTTATATTCACTGTGTGGAATAAATGGGAAAGAAGTTACATCTTCAGTTGAGTGCTATGATCCAACATTGGAGTCTTGGACAAAAGTTGCTTCTATGCAAACACCACGACGCTGGTTTGCTGCTGTGGTGATTGACAACGCCATTTATGCTTTGGGTGAATCTATGAATTTACTTTGGTATCTTTCATTTTATACACAGTTTTGAATCCTTACTATCATTACGCCAACAAGGTTATCATTATATATTCATCAACCATCAGAAACCTTGTACCCACTGTGCGGTTTTTATAAGAAATCAGCACCATCCAATTTCCCACAATTGCACTTACACATTGTAATGCATGTTGAGTGATGATAGTTTATTCTGTATTCCATTGTGCCAGGTGATTCAATACCATTAAACGTTAGCAATGATTGGCAGAGGAATATTAAATCCGCACCTATTACTGCAACACACAAAACCTTAGTACTATTGCTTAGTAATATGCCAATATTCCTTCTTATATTTAGCTGGCCATGATGGAAAGCAGAGACTCAAATCAGTGGAGAAATACAATGTTAACAATGGGACTTGGAGTTTTGTGTCGGAGATGAATGTTGAACGAAGTTCCTTTGCAGCTTGTGTTGCTCAGAACAAGATTTATGTTGTTGGAGGGTAAATATATTTCTTCTCAGTTTGTTGTGTTGGTAAAATTGTCTCTATTCTCTGTTCATGTTTGAGAAAGTTGAAATTTTCATTAATAAGAGAAATTGATTGGTAGTATTAACAATGTTCAAATGTTAATGACATAAGTGAACAACAAAAATATAGCAATTTGGTTTGACCCTACTTTGCGATCACGAAGCTAAATATCTGAATTTATAGAAAGTAATACTTTCAGCAACTGGCTTGCTGGCATAATTGATATAAAACTTCTTGTGAACAAACATCCAAATATAGTAGTTCAACCAGCATTATACAAATGAACAATTAATCCACAAATCGAACTTATTATCACTCGAAATAAATGAAGAATTATAATATATGGTGATTGGTATGTTAGTGATTCTCTCTTGTAGGTTGGATTCCAACAACAAAATTGTAACATCGATTGAATGTTACGATCCTCAAACTGACAAGTGGAGCATCGTTGGTGAAAGTGAAGCAAAGTTATTCAACCATTCTCTGGTCGCTGTTTGAACTTGTGAGAATGAAGGAAACACTTTGTGGCCACCATTCAGCGTTTATTGCAACTTTTGATATATTATGTTGATAAACTGCAGAGTTTTTCACTATGGTAGATTCACATCATATGTTTTATGTTACTATCATAGCACAGTGGTGGTTGCACTAATGCAGCAGGATGGACATTGTTATGTGGAGTACATTGATATTCACTATTTCCATCCAAATTGGGTTTATCTGATAAACTTTAGATTACTGTGTTGCAATTTTATTACTTTTCCATTTTAAAGATTAGTCAACAATCACATTTGCATTATATTAATATAGAACAGAGTGTAGGACTTGTGAATGCATTTCTTAATTAGCTCTCTTTGTTCCACCATTGCACTATGCAGCAGATATTTTTATTCTGTGATTTTTCATATAAATAATTCATTAAGTTTTTATGTAATATAATTGATTATAAACCATTACAATGTGATTCCTGTCCAGTTTGACTTCTGTATTTCATATTATTATGTTGCATCATTGTAATTTATCTTTTGTAGATTAGTGTGCAACCAATGTTTTTTCCATTGTTGGCAAAGCGTGTGGCAACTTTGTATATCTTTATCATATATCAATGTGTGGCTAGCTTTATTCTTCAAATCGAAGTTTATGGCTTGTAACTTTATTATTATTTCCAATCCGTTCCACTTGCAGCTAAAGTAAAGCTAAACATATTAATCTGTAATCTAAATTTAGTTTCATTTAATTTTTTATTGCTTTAGAATAGATAAATGTTTGGTGAGCTTTTTCATTTTAAATCGGTGTTAATGTAGTTCAGCGTCATTTATTCCTCCACCCATACAGCTTGGAAGGGTAAAAACTTTTGTCACATTTTCATGTAAATAAAATTTCATCACCATCCATATAATCGTCATATTAAACGTTAACTCATCTAGCTGGACATTTTGCTCTTTATTCCATGTGTAAGGGTATTATGACATCATAATCCCAAAATTGCTCAGCCATTGTGATATTGTAATAAATTGCGTGTCACAATGAGATTTGACAAAAAGACAATCAAGTTGTACTTAGCATTACAACCATCCAGTTTTTAACAATTTATTTTACAAATTGTGAAAATATAATATAATTGGAAATTATTTTAAAAAAATGTAAAATTTTGTATTAGAAAAATTTAAATAATTGAATTTAAAACAAAATCCACATTTTCTTACAAGAAATTTGAACCATTACAAACTTTTTTGTTTATCTTTCATAAAACATATGAAAACACCACCTAAAATGTGGGATTGAATACTTATGTTTCAAAATCTCATGTTATCATTATCAGCACGCTTCATCGCACAGCTCACTCAAGCATGGAATGACACCAGTGAGGTTTTAAAACGACGATTTTTACAATCTTATCGTTATAACCATCATCAATTGGTGACTAATTTTATTATAAAACATCACAATTATGATGTCATTTAGGGAGAATCAAAGAAATGGGGCATTGTTGCATCATAGTAACCACCGGCTGCTTTGTGAAGTTCATCGATAATTGTTTGAAATCGAATTTGGTTGTTTTCATGATCAAGCGTTGACCAATTGGTCCAGTGGTGCTTACTCACTAGAAGAGATACAACGTAAGCGTCGAATAAATACGGCCTTATATTGAGCCCACATGTTGACATTAGTACCCCCATCGGTAACCCCACCACCCCCGCCCCAAGTAACCCTGTGAGTATCATGCGGAATGGTCCCAACATAATGTTGTACAAAGCAAATGGGATCCCAGCACCAATGACATAATGCGTCACTGAATCTTGCATTCGGTACACACACATGGTTTGCGAAACTGTGATAATGGAGCCGATAATGAAACCCGCTCTCCACCCCCATCGGAATGTGTACCTCGCGAACCCCCGAAAAAACGCGTTGTGTCTCGCCCGAATGGCTGATGATCGGTTGGCGTAGTAGTTTGACTTGTCGCCTGCGTCGTGGTCCTTTATATACTGCTTTCCATGTTCGTATGCCAACCCGACTCCCACCATGAGAGCACTGATACCTGTTCCACCTTGCAACATTCGATTGTTGAAATTGTGCAGCAATTCACGTTTCTTGTACTCCCCAACAAAATGCTTCGGGAAAAAAGAAATCTTTAGTCGTTCGAATCCTGATAATTTTTCCGCTCCCTTTGGCATCCCGATCACAAGATTGGTTGGAGGATACTCCTTATGAGCCAGCTCCTCAACACTCTCAGTTGACATCCATCTTGAGAAACAATCCTCGTTTGGCGACTTCACATTTAAAGAATCCCCAAAAATGTTGTGGATTATTTTAAATTTTTTCCGACTCATTTGGTTTAAACGTTCTCTCGCCACAAATCGGAAAAAATAGTTTCTCTCACATGACTGGAGACTAATTTCTTTGCTCAATTTCTTTCTCAAATCAACATTGCCTGAATGCCTTAAAGTGACGCAAACGCGTTTCAACTCATGGAGTTGATCATCGGTGAAATCATCAATGTTAAAACGATAATTCTTTAAAGGATTGCAACCTTGCAACTTATACATTCCGTCTCTGGTAGTTCTGGAAAATATGGGTCTTAAAATAACAAAATATTTACCACTATATATATTTATGCCTCACAAATTTAATTATTGGAAAATGATATACAAGGAAAGAAACAGCAATAGACATAGGTAGTTATCGATCTCCCTAACAATTAGCTACTTCAGACAGCTATGGTGGAATTAAAAATATGAATACATGAAATTAAATTACCACAAAAATATAGTTGTATGTAGATACAATATTCATGTTTATCTCCTGGGCAATTGTCAGCTTAGATTATAAACGTGTTTTACTGACTGTCGTTTTACAGTCCTTTTATATATAGGTTATTATTAAATAGTCCATTTGAATTCTTCTAAAACTGATTTAAACAACATTGCCTTAATACAACACAAACAAAACAAAAGACATTAAAAAACATATACAATATAGTCGATGAAAATATAAAGGTTGTAACCAAATGTTAATTTGAAATAAAATTGGTTTTAAGATAGGGAAGTTCCGTACTAAAATGTATTTATTGCAAAATTGTCGAAATTACTTTTTATAATACAATATCAAAAAATACTAAGACGCCCATTTAATTTTATGCATATCTACTGTGAAATTAAACAAAATCTAGTATCTACATGGCAGGTTCTAACGCAAAGTATCAACAACCGCACGCTTTCACTCTAGCGTGACGAAACTCGTTGACCTTCCATTATATAGTATTTTTATGACTGTATATATCATTGACATAGTTCGTTTTGGCAACTGAACTGTGTGAAATAGGGGCAACACTAAAAGGAGGGAAACTGCTTACTTAATCGAAACTACATTTTACTCAGCACTAAACAGTAATCTCGACCGCAGAAGTAACTCAAACCCTCTGTTTAAAACTTAACTCTAATGCCCTTAGATTTTTATTTTAGCGTGTAGTTTCCTCCCTTTTAGTCGGTACCTCTAAATACTACAGGACCGCTTGGATCGCATGGAGCGCTTGAATCGCTTACTATACTTCGTAATTACAAAAGCCATGATATTATTGTTATGGTTGGGGTTAAAGTTAGTTCTGGGGTTAAGATTAGTGTTTGGGACAGGGTTAGAATTACTTTCCATAGCAATCTAAGTGATCCAAGCGGTCCTGTAGTATTTAGAGGCACCCCTTTTAGTTTCTCCCTAAACTATTTGTCAGACGATAAACTTTGATAGCGGGAAAGAATTCACAGTTGCTCGTGGGATAGTATTTGTGAAAGAGACTAGCAAGATTTTTTGAACAAGCAACCATTCAGCCGCAAACCCAGTGACCTACCCACAACAATTTGGATTTGTTTTAGAAATTAAACAAAGAAAAGATGTCTCGATTGATAATCCATAATTTGTTTTGTTTAAAACTCAAAACAGTTCCCCAAAAATTCATAATCCCTGTTGCTTATTATTCAAAAAAAGAAATTCCACCGAAACCCCCCAAGAAACCCATCACTCCGAAAGGGAAGCTAGACGATGTGGAAAATTACAAAGGATCGAATGTGTTTGAATGTAAGTTTATATCTGGAACTGGTTGGCATTGCATAATATTAAATCATAGGCGTGTTTTAAGTTATGTTGAATAGATGAAAATGTTAATTCTATTCTGACAGGTTAGAAAAATACATAGATGTTATTTGTGTGATACATCAAAGCAACACTCCACTTGCTACAGATATAAATGTTCGTAATATATTGTTAATATGTTGATGCTGTCTTAGTTAAACCCATTAATCCACCTAACAAACAAATGGGTCCAGGCAATGTCCGTAAAGTGCCTTGCCCATGAAGCAAGGACACAGCCGACTAGCTAGCGACCAGGTTCGTACCTGCAACCTTTTGATTGAAAGGCGACGCATTTGTTTGTTAGGTTATATCAGTACCTTTAATTTACCGTACTATTTTGGTAAAATACAAATAATGTTTATTTGATATAACAATTGACCAAATTACCAAGCTTTTGTGTTGCAATTGCTAGCTGATGGATTAGTACGTTGCCTTTAAGACAAAGGGTTGCAGGTTCAAACTGGTTACTAGCTTGTCGACTGTGTCCTTGGTTAAGATACTTAGCAGAGTTCTACTAAACTGTAGAAATGTTTCAATCATATACAACATAACTGCAGTAGCTCTGGTAACCTTACAATGATCTTAGGTTGTCTGAACCAAAGTTTTCCCAACTATGGTGGTAAACACAAGTATATTTTATTTGTTGCTTCTACACAGCTTTCCCCAACAATGTAAATCCAAAAACTGGAGAAGTAAATGGTCCCAGGGGCCCAGAACCGACCCGGTATGGTGATTGGGAGCGCAAAGGAAGAGTGACCGACTTTTAACTTTACATACTTTGGATAGTTTATTTAGTCTAACAGTCGATGTCTGAAAATGTTGTTTCTAAAAGTCAAAATATTTTCAAAGCATCGTAGCATCCTGATTCGTGACATTTTTCTCATTTTACGATATAAATTTAACTTAAATTTACTGTCAACTTTAAAATGGGATATTATTTTTAATATCAGTGAATGGGAAATTAAGTTTTCAACACAATTCCTCGAAAATTTTTATTTCGACAAACAAGTACAGGATGTTATATTTCTAAATTCAAAATTATGTTTTAAAATCTTCACTGGTAGTGCATGGTGTTGTGGGCTATTTACCATTGTTCATAAGATTTTAATAAAATCCATTAATTGAATGTGTTATCTTCAAGATCCAAAGAATCTACATGAATAAAAAAGAACTTTTTATCTCATGCGCACTGCCGGATTGTTCAAAGGACACAGTCGATATAGAAATGGCGACTCCAATACCTCCCCGACTAGCTCTTCTAATGTAAATGCCACCATCACACTCCCTCTTACACAACGTAGTAACCCGTATGACAACACCTGCAATAGCTCCAATGGATGCGAGGTAATGTAACAATAGCCTGTGTGCTAACAACGCCTTAACTTAAAATCCCCACTTAAGCCCCCATTACAATCCACTCACACAATCATGCAGAACATAATGAAGATGTTCCAAACCGCTATCACCAGCCGGAAGTAACGCAAGTTGCTCAAAAATTCACGGATTTTGTCACCTGAGTTAAAAATTAAAATCATTACAATCAATCTCATTAGTAGGCTATAAGTTTGCAAGCATGGAATTGCATAATTTAATTTCTCAATTCAAAGCCTTTATAAAATATATACGAACTGTGCACCTGAACAAGCTACTTTAATTACCCATACACTGTAATAAAACCAACCATCCACACACTGTAATAGCTCCAGCAACTTGTATCACTGTGCACGTGAGAAAGCTACTTTACATAACTGTAACCCGGTAGTATCTAACAAGTCCTTTAAATTGAAAATCATGTTGAGGTCTATACAGCCATGCACATCTCTCACCTGTTGACGGCTCCAATCGTTCGGTTCCAAAACTCGGTTCCGACTTCTTTTTATTTCTATGGTAACATAGAAGAACGGTCAAATAGATTTTTATTTTTATACTTTATTTTTTTCAAAGCTATAAACATGTAATAAAATATTGACATGTGTATAAAGCTGATGTTTAATCGTATTTTCCTTTTTAATTTATAACTGGGATTAAAGCACACTTTAGAAGAGAGAATAATTGTCAGGGTCTTAAGACAACAACCCTGCAATACTAATGCATAGTGATGTAACAAACTACATGTCTTATGCACAGACATTAGGCCGAACAAACATCCCTCAAAATAATCAGGTAGCGGTGGAGAGATTAGCCAGGATTTTGTTATTTTAATACAATCATCATTAGATTTATATCCCTTTATTTAATACTTATCATTAGCTTCAGGAACACAGGTATTAGAGTGCACACCCCTTTATTTCAACACAATAGGTTGTTATTACAGAAAACAAAATGTTCTTAGTAGTTTATAAGCACTTTTATTTTTTAGCACATTTCTACATTAAACAGAAAATTATTTCTTTAATTTTTAATAGTAAAGTCCGGCCGGTTAGTCTGGGAGTTAAGTGTGTCGACCTTTAATCGAACGTGTCCTTACGCAAGGCACTTTACAGACATTGCTCGAACCCAGCAGATTAATGGGTTCTACCATATTAAAAGAACGTGTCTATCATATACAACACACTGCAATAGCTCTGATAACCCGACAGTGGGCACGAGGTAATCTGACGATCGCCCGTGTGTTAACCCCCTTGGTTTTCCCATTCACAGGGATAAACCTGAATATCCTATCCTAAGTTTTAGCAAAATGTGTTCACGAAAATCCTTCGCACCAGCTTGCTTGACACCAATATTACCATCGGAAACAAAAGTAACATCAAACTTACAATCGGAAATTGAGGACAGCTCCAGCATTCACCAACAAGGTTCTGCAATATATTTTATATTTGTGTTTACTTACATTAGATCCAACAAATAATTGTTCAACCATGGAGAATTAATTTCGTGATTTGGCAGGTCTGCCTGTTAGTGTGGGAAACATGAAATCGTGTTGCCAACATTTCTATTGTTGGCAACACCTCTAAGTCACATGCCATTACCATAGTTCCCATATACCGTACCAGCTTTGAAGGGTTGGTATCTTTAATTGCTACAGGATCGCTTGGATCTCTTTGATGGTTGGTGTAAAGGTTAGGGTTCCAAGCAATCCTGTAGCAATTGGACGCAAAACTAAAAGGAAAACTGCTCATTAAAATTGAAAATTAGGATAAATGTAAGTGTTAGTGTAGCGCCTATAGTGGTTAAGATTAGGTTTGGGGTTAGTTTCCATAGGTTTAGAGAGCAGTTTCCCCTCTTCTTTTACTCTAGTATTACCTTAAATTTGGGTATTTTGTGCAAAACAATATCCTCATGACTTACCCAAATAGTAACAAATCCGAAATCATCACTTAAGATTATTTTCAAGCTTTTTATTACAATTAAAATTTTGCAACTTAATCTAAAAATTAATTTTAATTAAACTCAATTTGGGTCTGTCACCTTTTGTTGACTATAACTGAATAGAGAGCAACTCATACATGGAGAGGATAGGATATTTATGTTTATTGCCTTTAATGGGAAAACCAAGGGGGTTAATACGGGTAATCGTCAAATCACCTCGCGCCCACCGTCGGGTTACCAGAGCTATTACAGTGTGTTGTGTATGATTTACAAGTTCCTTCAATGTAGTAAAACCCATTAATCTGCTGGGTTCAGGCAATGTCTAATAAGTGTCTTGCCCAAGGTCCAAGGACACAACCGACTAGCTAGCGACCAGTTTCGTACCAGCAACCTTTTGACTGGAAGGTGTGGCACTAGGCTAAAGATAATATATGTGTGTTGTACTATTGATAGTTTTCTATCCTTATCTAACACCAAGTTTATTAAAGAAGACAAAATAGGTTTGTTTTCAATTGCTTTTTGATACGAAATTTTTACAGTTTGGTCAAAACGACATCTAATACGATATAAAAATATTAGTGTTTGAAAAAACAATATATTTCTTTGGCTTTGGTTAACTAATTCATGTCAAAAAAGCAATTAAAAATCCCATTTGTCTGCGGCCTGTTTAAATAAATTTGGTCTATCTAACCAAATTAACATCTCTATGGCTCTTAGGTTTGGATATCTATGACTTGTATTTTACCAACGGGGTTATTATAATTTAGTGACACTGGCTACTAAAATTGTTGTCACGTATCACGACTTCTGTTGGATAATTGGGGATCGAAATCCGTATTTAAGGATTTATTCATGGTTATCGTCGAACAACTCGTGCCTACAGTTGAGTTGGTTGATTTGGTCATTTATATCCTGGTGGGTGGGAATCCATATTGAAGAACATATCCACGGTCATCGTCGTACCCTGCACAGAGATCACGTGGTTAGTATTGTCACCGATGTGAAATTCACTTTAAATCAATTATTTAAGCTCGCGGGGAACAACAAAAAATGTGTAGGAGGCATTACCACACGTGCAATAGTCAGATCACCTCGCGCGCACCGTCGGGTTACCGTCTTACCGGAGATGTTGCAGTGCGTTGTGTATGATTCACACGTTCCTTCAATTTGGTGGAACCCAACATTTTACTGGTGCATTGTTTCCCATTACTAACTAAATTACTGTACATGACTGATTGTTGAAATAATTTTATTAAGGCATCATTTAAAAGGCGAATGCAAGAGGCAAATTCAGAATTCCGGCTACACGAAGAATCAATAAAAATTGCGAAAAGAAAGTTATTTTTACACGTTGAAGATTTGTGCCTGGGGTACGGAAAATAAAAACTACAGTGAAATATGATTTCTATGGTGGAATGGTATGCTGCGTCATGTGATCAAATCAACCAATCACGGCGAGGAGATTACTTGCAGAGACGGCGTGCGGAATAATCTGCCAAATAAGGAATCGATGAAATCTTAGTCACAATAAAGCCAATCTAAATGTAGATTTACATGACTTTCTATGTGTCATACACGTAATATATGCGTAGTAACTTAGAAATGTCGGCACAAGTTGTCCGACAATTACAGTGATAAACATTCCAACACTTCAAATTCTAATGGTTCTGTATGAATGGGGTCGCTTTTTAATAATATTCAACACAATGCATTATCTCCGATAACCCGATGCTGGGCACAATGTATCTGACAATTGCAATGTGCTAATGCCCCCTCTTATTTTCTATTCATGAACAAATAAGATTTCACGCTTTATAACTGTTCAATATAGATATATATAATCATGAAAACATAGATATCACAAACTTTGGGGCGGATTTGACGGTTTTATCGCGAGCTTCCTGGTTCTTCTTCAAACAATAGGTTCTGGCCCCCAAGTGGCCCAACTGCAAGGCTGCTGAGGATAGTTGTCGAGGCGGTAACCCATGGCAACGAGCGAGGATGAGTGATTGTTCCAAACTACACGCCACGGTTGATCTGCAACGAGAACTTTATTTGTTTCGTTTTGGTGGTTGCTTTGGAGACCAAAGTTTACACAGGCTGTTTGTTTGCAGCTGTGAATGTAGGATATTTATATTTATTCCGGTGAATGGGAAAACCAATGGGAAACACACGGGCAATCGTCAGATCACCTCGCGCCCACCGTCGGGTTACCGCAGTGTGTTGTATATGATATACACGTTCCTTCAATTTGGTAGAACCCATTAATCCGCTGGGTTCAGGCAATGTTCGTTAGTGCCTTGCACAAGGACACAACTGAAATACAAATAGAGATAAACTGGCTTCCCACCCACAAAGATATAAATGAACCAGCCATCCACACACTGTAATAGCTCCAGCAACTCGACATTAAACAAACCAATGACATCACAATGCTTATGTTACCTGTGCACTCCATTGTTGCACATTATGACATGACAACCACCCAATCGGTTGCAGAACTCCGCAGCCAGAGTGAGCACTCCAGCGCCACTAGTGGCCAGATGTGGCTTCCCGTGACGAGGCTTGACGTTGGACTCGAGCAACCCCATAATCTCGTCAAGTGCGTTAAGTGGCCGTGATAACTGTGAATTGAATTATGATGTCATTCAGGATATAATGAGGTTTATTTCAATATACACTTGAACAAAGGCCGAACAAAGGCAAGATTTAAAAAGTAAATATCGGGAAAATGCCACCGCTGGTTTAGAGGGGAGGTTTATTGTTTATACCGTGGATGTGTTAGATGCCGGAATATTGTTTAAATTTAAAACAATCACTAACAAAGGATTATTAGAATAAATTAAAATCTAAAGCCACATTGTCATCGTATCAGGATAGGATATTTATGTTTATCTTGGACAAAAGGGGGTTTAACACTTGGGCAATCGTCAGATTATATTGCGCCCACCGTCGGGTTACCGGAGTTAGTGCAGTGTGTTATGTATGATACACATGGTTCTTTAATTTAGTTTCAGGCTAACAACCAGTTTCGAACCCGCAACTCTTTAGCTAAAAGGCAGTCAACTGTCCCACCCCAATATTCAGTCGGACGAATCAAACAAACTGTACCTGACTGATCAATAGCAACACACAACATCATCTATAACATCACATATTATGACATCACATATTATGACATCACATAATATGACATCCAATATTGTGACATCACATATTATGAAATTACATATTATGACATCACATATTATAACATCACAAATTATAACATCACATATTATGACATCACATATTATGACATCACATATTATGAAATTACATATTATGACATCACATATTATAACATCACAAATTATAACATCACATATTATGACATCACATATTATAACATCACAAATTATAACATCACATATTATAACATCACATATTATGACATCACATATTATAACATCACATATTATGACATCACATATTATGACATCACATAATTTGACATGAAATATTATGACATCACATATTATAACATCACATATTATAACATCACATATTATGACATCACATATTATAACATCACAAATTATAACATCACATATTATGACATCACATATTATGACATCATATAATTTGACATGAAATATTATGACACCACATATTATGACTTACTCCATGACATTATATAGGTACATATTATGACATCAGACATATATTATGACATCATACCCGATCCACGAGCACGGCACGAGCCTCAGTGTCCCTCGGGAGTTTTGATCGATCGAGGTGAAATGCACGGAATCGCTTGTAATAATTATACAACTTGGCAAGCGCTTTCTCATTGATGGAGTTATTGAACTCCTGCATGGTAACACCTTGCTCGTATAGCTGGTTGCCCAAGTCCTCCAGCCCTGTGTGCGGGATGTTTATGATCGGGGGTTTGAAAAGTGTATTTGGTACACTTAAAAGATTGAAGTCAGGAAGTGTATTTGGATATTTGGACAACACAATGAATGTAAATTGCTCGTTTTTTCTCTATTATACAGTGTGTTCAATGAATCCAATGGATAAGTGGGTTCTCCCAAATTAAAGGAACGTGTGAGTCATATACATCACACTTCAATAGCTTCGGTAACCCGACGATGGGCGCGAGGTGATCTGACGATTGTCTGTGTGTTAACCCCCTTGGTTTTCCCATTCACGGGGATAAACATGATTATCCTATTCCAATGATGGGTTTAAACTTTTTTAGTTTTGCCATTTTATCCTCCTTACTTAACCTTAATAGTGCCATTCTCTAACGAATGAGGGTATACTAACTGAACTAACTGGATGGTTATTTAGTTTAGTTTAATTTAATTTTTGTTTCCATGATGAAAACATAAATCAGGACTTTAAAAAAAAGGGTTGGAAAACGGGAAAAAACGCAAAACGACAGTCGTTAGAACACGTCTAAAAACATGGAACATATATTAATCCATGTAAGCGCAAAAATGCAAGGAATGTTATCACATGGTCAATCGTATGATGCTGTTGGAATTTTAGTTTAACTCCACTGGGTCCAGGTGATGTCTACTAAGTTGCCTACCCAATTATCCCAATAAATGGGAAAACCAACAGGTTAACACACAGGCAATCGTCAGATCACCTCTCACCCACTGTTGGGTTACCAGAGCTATTGCAGTGTGTTGTGTATGATTGAGACGTTTCAGTTTTAGTCCAACTTAAAAGGAAAGCCAGATATGACCGTTGCAAGTGAAAAGAGTTCACCAGCTATTAGCGAGTTTCGATCCCACAACCCATTGAGCCACAAACCCCAGCAGATCGAACCCACCATGGTTAAAGAGCATGGGAATAAGCTTCACTCCACCCCCTGCTTGCAGTCGAGGTGGCAGCTTGATGAAGACGTGTTTATCGAGGTGAAAGTAAACCTTCAACGCGCACCTGTTTCCCTCCATCGAGAACCCAACACCATTCACTATGATGTAACAATTGATTAGTATGTCGTCATAATCGATTAGTATGCCGTCATAATCCATGGGTAAGCAGTTATATTCGATTAGAATGCCGTCATAATCGATTAGACGTTATAAAAAAACAGTTTTGTAGAGCAGTTGCAAGTCATTAAAATACGAGACCACAGCCACCCAACAACCGAACACAATTCAAACGGATATTGAAAATAGATTAGTTGTACAAACTTAACGACAACAGAGATTAAGGCAACAATTAAAAGTCACAGGGACTATTTGGTATTCGGGTTAGAAAGTTAAAGTTTAAAACCAGATGTTAGCCCTTTTAAATTTCAAAACCAAATACTACGCCATCTTAAATTTTAAAACCACACATTAAACAATGTCTTAACACACTATTCAGTTTATTTACACACATGATATAATAATTTTCCAACAGACTGTTAGGAACATAAACCTCCCGATGAAAACATGGTTTAATAAATGAAAGAAATCAATGAAATCAGATGAAATCAACTCACCATCGATTTGCCATGCTTGGTGTTGTGGCAGGTTAACATTGCAAGGACATTCTTTGAACATAAAATCAAATTATGACCAACATAAAAGTGGCGGGAAAATAAAATGATGATTAATTAAATTATTGCTGACTCACCATTTGGTTCCACTTGATCAGTTATGGCGCAGAAGTGGAAAGAAACTCGTTCAAGGTCATTGATCCCAATGCAGCTATCTTCCAACATTGCATTTTCATCAGGCTTGGGGAATGGGCATTAGTTTAGTTTGGTCTATTTGTTTTTGCTCTTTTAAAAACACTACAGGCAATTGAACTATAGAAAGAAAGGGGGAAATAAAAGAAAAATATGACATTTGTTATTGCATGAAAAAAAATTAGAACAATTTACAAAAAATAAAATTAAAATTATACGGACATAGTTGTGAAACCCATAATTGGTTGCCAGTTAGCTCAGTTGGTAAGAACATCCGTATTGTGCTGACAGTTAAAAGGTTGTGGGATCGAAACTAGTCACTAGCTAGTCGTTTGTGTCCTTGGACAAGGCACTAAACAGAGATTGCCTGAACCCAGTGGATTAATGGGTTCTAGCAAATTGAAGAAACATGTGAATCATACACAACACACTGCAATAGCTCCGGTAACTCGGCGGTGGGTGCGAGGTGATCTGACGATTGCCTGTGTGTTAACCCCCTTGCGTTTCCCATACACAGGAATAAACATGAATATCCGATCCCATGTTTTAATTCAACAACGAGGTAATCTGGTGATTACTATTTACAGGTGTACAACAACAATGTATATTGACTACACTTGTTCATTATTCAGTTCAATTTTCATTAAATCATTACTTAATCAATGTTGTGAATTGGTTAAAGCCAAAACCACAAGGCTTAGTAGCTAGACTAGGTATTGAACCAAGAACCTCCTTAATTTTCAGAATTTATTTGAAAACAGTGACTGATGACGCAATAAATCCACCACGCCAGGGAGCTATGAGCGAACACAGATGGACAATTATCTCAGTTCACCTACCATGTTAGGGTTGAGCATTGATTGGAACACAACGGCGGCTCCGATCGCAAGTGATTGCTCCAACCATTTCTTGCTTGCCTCTTCCGAACGAACCCCATATGCCTGCGGCAGATAGCTCATATTATTTATAGATGTTTGGTCTTAATTAAATCTTGTTTGCTTAATACTGTTCCTTTGCTTAGGTTTGGCGGCCGCGTTAGCTATATTTAGCAAATTGTATCCTTTTTATAATGACGTGATTTAACGACTGTTCAATTGCTGTTTTTTCCTATTCCTGTGTCGTGATTTTATTCGTTTGCCATTATTCAATACCGGGTCAAAAAAAGAATAAATTAACTGAACTAAACTAATCTATATTCGAAAAAATAACCCCGTACAACTCCATGCATTACACTAGTACCTTCATGTTATTGAAGTTGCCGGCAATAGCGAATCTAAGTTGAGACGCAAATGAGGACACAGCAGCTACAAGGGCTTGACTGAACACTTTGTCTCTTCTGGATACCAACTTTGGGTCTGTGATGTCATCATTGATGATGTCATTATTGATGATGTCATTATTGTTGATGCATACGATTACCATAATTCAATAAAACGGTTGCGGTGGGTCCATAGTAATGTCCAGACCAGGAAGGTAAGCCTCAAAAAGCCCATTACTCTACATATAACAATATGATGTCATAGTCCATTATGACATAACAAATACCTTCATTGAGTAACACAGCAAGGACGAGTTGGGTTCGAACTTCGTTGACATGGCGATCTACAGCTTCTATCAATGTGTTTATGACATCAGCAAATTGGTCTGTTCCCTCACACACAGACAATGCCATCTTTATTGAGTCATCACTAGTGCTGAAATGAAGATATTGAATTTTTTTTATCAGCAGCTCTTTACCGCCTGCCGGTGGTGGTGACTGTTTAATGTTACTGATAATACAATTATATTATACCTGGTATGAAAAATGTGCCAACCTATCCTAAAATTGAAAGAAACGTGTGAATCACACACAACACATTGCAATCGCTCTGATAACCCGACGGTTGGCGCAAGGTGATCAGACATTTACCTGAGAAAAGACCATTTCTATGATTCCCATTCACAGAGATGTAATAACATGGTATATCCTAACAGGCCAATTAGATTATGATTTCTTCCAACCAACAAACAACATGGTACAAATACCAGTTAAACTCACCTTGCGGTAAGTGCCTCGATTATCTTGTTGTATTTTTTATTTGGGGTGGTTTCCTGTGTGTTTTCGAAAACCGTTTGGACAGTTTTGCTCCGAACCAGCTCATTCAAACTGTGGATCTGAAAAGGATTTATTCAGTATTTCTCTGGATCATAATGTTTCAAATTAGTTGTATACATGGTAATGTTGTGGGTTTTCACGCGACAGGGCACAGGACAGAATTAGATTACCTCGTGTGGTATATATCGTAACCGATTCCCCATTTATGACTGAGGGCATAAGGTATATAATTGTGCATTGTTTTACACACACTTTCACATACATCGACCCTGAGCCTGGTGGGTTAATGCATCGCCTTTCAGCCGAAAGGTCGCAGTTTTAAAACTGGGCTAGCTGGTCGGTTGTGTCCTTGGGCAAAGCATTTAGCGGACATTATCTGAACTTAAATGAATGATAGGTTCTAGAAAACTAAAGGAACGTCTTAATCATATACAGAACACCAAAATAGTTCCAGTAACTCGACAGTGGACACTAGGTGAACTGATAATTGCCCATGTGTTAACCCCCTTGCGTTTCCCATACACAGGAATAAGCATAAATATCCGATCCCATGTTTTAATTCAGCAACACCCTGCATGCATTATGACCACCTACCTTGCTGAGGAAATGTTCCATGGTTCCCTGCAGTTTATCAACAGCATCACTGGAGAGAGCGAGATCAATGAAGTTGATGCTTTCCACTCCTTCCGATGAACAGGTGCTCGCCGTCCCACTGATCAGCGACACACGGTCTCGACCTACGGATAATGGTTCATCAATGACCACAACGACCATCCACAATGACGACAACGACCACAATGACCACAATGACCAACAACGACCACAACGGCCACAATGGCCCACAATGACCACAACGACCACAACGACCACAACGACCACAACGACCATAATAACCATCAAGAATGACCACAACGACCACAACGACCACAACGACCACAACGACCACAACGACCACAACGACCATAATAACCATCAAGAATGACCACAACGACCATAATAACCATCAAGAATGACCACAACGACCACAACGACCATAACGACCACAACGACCACAATGACCAACAATGACCACAATGACCACAAAGACCACAACGACCACAACGACCATAATAACCATCAAGAATGACCACAACAACCACAACGACCACAACGACCACAACGACCACAACGACCACAACGACCAACAACGACCACAACGACCACAACGACCACAACGACCACAATGACCACAAAGACCACAACGACCACAACGACCACAACGACCACAACGACCACAACGACCACAACGACACAAAGACCACAATGACCACAACGACCACAACGACCACAACGACCACAACGACCACAACAACCACAATGACCAACAACGACCACAACGACCACAACGACCACAACGACCACAACGACCACAATGACCACAACAACCACAATGACCACAACGACCACAATGACCACAACGACCACAACGACCACAATGACCAACAACGACCACAATGACCACAACGACCACAATGACCACAACGACCACAACGACCACAATGACCAACAACGACCACAATGACCACAACGACCACAATGACCACAACGACCACAATGACCAACAATGACCACAATGACCACAAAGACCACAACGACCACAACGACCATAATAACCATCAAGAATGACCACAACGACCACAACGACCACAATGACCACAATGACCACAACGACACAAAGACCACAACGACCACAATGACCACAACGACCATAACGACCACAACGACCACAACGACCACAACGACCACAATGACCAACAACGACCACAACGACCACAACGACCACAACGACCACAAAGACCACAACGACCACAAAGACCACAAAGACCACAAAGACCACAATGACCACAACGACCACAATGACCACAATGACCACAACGACCATAATAACCATCAAGAATGACCACAATGACCACAACGACCACAACGACCACAACGACCACAACGACCACAACGACCACAATGACCACAACGACCACAATAACCATCAAGAATGACCACAATGACCATCCAAACTCACCAGAGAATGTGACACGTGATGTCGGACGCTTCGATTGTGACCTCATTTTCACCGGTGATATTTGTGAGCCACTAGGTGGCGGGCTGCAACAATCACGAGAATGAATGAACATGTTGTAAAATTTGTTGGAAGATTCAGATTTAGAAAGACATGTAAAAACAAACCAGGGAGAAGATAGGTTCAAAATAGACGGATAGAAAACATTGAAAAACAAGACGATTAAATAACTTGATTGATAAATCGTTTAAAAGTGATTAAATCAAATCTCGCTGACAGTTTGTAGGTTATGATTATTGTGCAAGGTATTCAGGAAATATTGTAACCAAGTGGCATGATGGGTTGAATAAAACTATAACATTATGTCTGTCTTGTTTAACTCTTTGCAAATCGTTCTGCTGAAGGAAAGTTGACAAACAGCAACATTACAATGATGTAGACCAGCGTTTCTCAAACTATGGGTCGCGACCCACCGGTGGGTCGCGAAAGGACTCTTGGTGGGTCGTGAAAAGTTATAGAAAGCTCTGATTAACTATACTGGCTATTTCCTATACAAAAATCAAGGGGAAATTATCATAATTGTGACATCACACAATCTTGAATCGTGGCGTGATCTTCACCTGACCTCAAGTCATTGAACCTTTCGTCTCTCACACATGTTACAACAACTATATATAAAGTTAAGTGGGTCGCCAAAAATTGTGGTAATTAATAGTGGGTCCCAACTCTAAAAAGTTTGAGAACCACTGATGTAGACAATGATGAATATTATGTTAAGAAGATGGGATAATATTTTAATTATGTTAAAGGAAAAATGTCTGGCCCGTTGGTCTAACGGTTAAGTGTGTCGCCTTTCAATCGAAAGGTTGCAGGTGCGAAACTGGTCGCTAGCTAGTCGGTTGTGTCCTTGGGCAAGGCACTTTACGGACATTGTCTGAACCAAGCGGATTAATGGGTTCTACCAAATTGAAGAAACGTGTCTATCTTATACAACCTATTGCAATACCTCCGGTCAACCGACGATGGGCACGAGGCGATCGGAAACACGCTCGTAAGTTATAACTGTGTGTGTTCGGTTGGATTGCGATGTGGAACGCAAGGGAACTGCGTTCGTATGCTACTCACTGTACTCATTTGTTATGA
>CH002024.1:414691-425195 GCA_000149265.1 Ciona savignyi
TTGAATAGAAAAGCGCAAGGGGGTTATCACATGGAAAATCGTCAGATCACCGCACGCCCATCGTCGGGTTACCGGAGCTATTGCAGTGTGTTGTATATGAATGTGTTGTGTATGAAATTCAATTTAGTAGAACCCATTAATCCACTGAGTTCATGTAATGTACGCTAAGTGTCTTGCCCAAGGACACAACCAAATAGCTAACAATTAGTATCAAACCTACAACCCTTTGACTGAAAGACGACGCACTAACCCACCAAGCTATTTGGTCGGACAAATAATTTCCACATCCAAACACACAGCACTCACGATAACGATGGCATTGATGTTGAAATCTTTAACTTCCTTTGGTGTTCGTCACTGGGTGATTCATTCGTGATCACGATCGACAGTCGGTTCCCATCCTTTGTCTCAGAAGCTGGATACATTATAACCAGGAATTAAATTATTTCACTGTTGACTTATATCTGTTAAGGGATTACCCCTTTATCTGGTAATTGGAAAAAAAGGATAGGACAGTTAACACACAGGCAATTGTTGAATCACCTCGTGTCCACTGTCGGGTTACCGGAGCTATTGCAGTGTGTTATGTATGATTTAAACGTTCCTTCAATTTGGTAGAACCCATTAATCCGCTGGGTTCAGACAATGTCCGTTAAGTGCCTTGCCTAAGTTTTGAATCGGCAACCTTTCGACTGAAAAGTACCAAACGGTCAGACAAACAATATTTCTCTACTGTGTAAGCTGACTCAGTTGGAGAGTCAAAATTTTGTTGTCGGCTGAATGATCGTTGGATCGAAGCTAGTCGGTTGCTAGTCGACTTTTTTTTATCAACAGAGATAAAAGATTTTATTCTAGAAATCACTTTGCAGTTAGTGCGGTGATCCCACTCTTGACCAAGTCCTTCTGCTGGATATAATATAGCACATTATATGTTTCCACCTATGTGGATCCAAACCATTATTTTATCCTTTTGGTAATTTGTATAGAAAAACAACAATAAATAGGATTTCTATTTGAACTTACGTGACTTGGTGTCATCGCTGGGAGCGGGAAAGTTGAAATACAATTGTTTGTCCGACATAACCATCGACCCTCTGTTGCTATGGATGCCTGTGTGTGTGCGTGGTTATCATATGTCCATAGTCGAGTTGCTGGAGCTATTACAGTGTGTGGATGGTTGGTTCATTTATATCCTCGTGGGTGGGAAGCCAGGCTTTATCCACGGGTATCGTAAGACACTTCATGCTCACAGTCGAGTTGCTGGAGCTATTACAGTGTGTGGATGGTTGGTTCATTTATATCCTCGTGGGTGGGAAGCCAGGCTTTATTCACGGGTATCGTAAGACACCTCATGCCCACAGTCGAGTTGCTGGAGCTATTTCAGTGTGTGGATGGTTGGTTTATTTATATCCTCGTGGGTGGGGAGCTAGGCTTTATCCACTGGTATCGTAAGACACCTCATGCTCACAGTCGAGTTGCTGGAGTTATTACAGTGTGTGGATGGTTGGTTCATTTATATCCTCGTGGGTGGGGAGCCAGGCTTTATCCACGGGTATCGTAAGACACCCCATGCTCACAGTCGAGTTGCTGGAATTATTACAGTGTGTGGATGGTTGGTTCATTTAATGTTGATTTAATTTTATCCTATAACTTCAGTTGTTGTTACAGCTGGTACAGCATGTTGACATACACCCCGTGCGCACAGTCGAACCTGAATCACACTCTGAGTCGTTTCCCGTTTGCGACACTTCTTCAGCTGGTATCCGTGCTCCACCACTCCCTCTTGTGGCTGTATTGTCGACTTTACTTTTTGGTGACACTGAGAACAAAAGATCAAGTTGGATTATGATGTCATAAACTTAATAATGACTACATACTGGAATTAGGTGGTTGTTCGGGTACACAACCCTGTATGACATCACTATCGAGCAGTGAATCACCAAGATCGTCTTTAAAGTTGGTTGGAGTTCTCAGGTCTTCGCTTTTCTGTTGGAGAATGATGATATGTTTATCGTTTTTTCTTATGAATGGGAAAACCAAGGGTCGTTACCCCCAGGCAATCGTCAGATTACCTCGAGCCCACCTTCCGAGTTACCATTGTTATCACAGTAGATTGTGTAAGATTAAGACATTACTATAAATTGGTAGAATCCATTAATCCGTTAGGTTTAAGCAATGTCTGTTCAGTGCCTTGCCTATGGAAAAACTCAATAATTAAACAGCTGGTTTCAATCCAAAAACCTTTCATCTATAAGCCAACCAATCAAACCAATCTAACATATATGCCACTACACCCAACTAGTAAGCCGTTTGTCGCATTTTGTACAATCATCACCTTTCCGTGGGTGGGGGACGCGTTTGTTTGGAAGATGGTGGGTGGGGTTAAGGGGGTTTTGGGGAGATCCCCAAAATCAGTGTTGAGTTGATAGCTGTGGTTCATGGGGATGGCTTGGTAGGAGTTTCTTCTCCCGTCATCTCTCGGCTCCGAGTTGAGTATGCTGTGATGTAAGTGGGTTTCACCTCGTGCTCGCTGTCGAGTATACTATAAATAATTAAATAGCTGATTGGATTTTAGTTGTTTTAACGACTGTCGTTTTGGAGTTTTTTTTATTTTCCCTTTTTGTTATCAAAGGTCCTAAATTGTGTTTTCATTGTGGAAACAAAAATTTATAAACTGAACCTCTCAATGTGAAGCAATTGAACTAACAACCAAGATATATTGCAACAACTTGTGCTCAACCATCAACGCAGTGCATAATCTCTATACAATTTTTTATAAAAGGCCCTGCTTTGTTTTTTCATCATGAAAACAAAGCACACACCAAACTACTTAAACTCACTCAATGATCTGATTCTGCCCCTGCTTCAACTCCACCAGCGCATGGTCCAACCCCACCATAAGTTGTCGGATCGAATCCATGAGCTCGGTATTCCCCTCCACCCCCCTCAGCACAGCGAGCAACCCGTGCCCCTCTTTCCCCCGGGTTCGGAAGGATGGAGCGGCCATGCATGTGATCGAGTGCATCGTGTGGACCATGTTCTCTGTGGGTCATGACATTATTATTACATCATCATTTTATGACATCATTAGGTTATGACATCATTATTACATCATCATGTTATGACATCATCATATTATGACATCATCATGTTATGACATCATCAGGTTATGACATCATCAGGTTATGACATCATCAGGTTATGACATCATCATGTTATAACATCATTATTAAATCATCATGTTATGACATCATCATATTATGACATCATCATGTTATGACATCATCAGGTTATGACATCATCAGGTTATGATATCATCATGTTATGACATCATGCTTGCAAAATAAACTTACCGAAATTATTTTCTTTGTTATCCGGTCGTTGATCGCTTCCATTCAACCCACGGATCTTGTATTTCTCAGAAGTATGGCTCACCTGCGACACGCCCACTATTACTATGTGCAACCTTAGTTGGCAAGCTACCTATGTGGGTTAGTGGGTCGCCTTTCAGCAGAATGGATGTGGGTTCGAAACTAGTCGCTAGTTGGTTATGCTTTTGAACAAGGCACTTAGTGAAACCTGGCTGAACCTTATAAATTAATGGGTTCTGCTAAAACCAAAGAAACGTCTTAACCATGCACGACGCACTGGAATACCTCCACTAAACTGATGATTTCCTGTGTGATAATGGTTATTGGTAAAACAAGGGGGTCAACACAAGGACAATCATCAGATCACCTCGCGCCCATCGTTGGGTTACCGGAGCTATTGCAGTGCATCGTATATGATTCACATGTTCCTTTAATTTATTAGAACCCATTAATCCGCTGGGTTCAGGCAATATCCGTTAAGTGCCTTGCCCAAGAACACAGCTCTTCAGCTGAAAAGCAACACACTAACCAACCAACCTAATCAGTCGGACAATTGTCCAAAATGCAAAGAAAAACAAGAGAAAGGGAACAGCGAGCACAACCTGCATGATGTTGAGATGGCAGTTGGTGGGGCAGAAATCCTTCGCGGTGAGACTGGATGGTCGGTCCCGTGATTCCTTGTACGACGGCCACATGTAGGAGGATAGGTGGCGTTTGTACTGAACATGGGGGGGTGGGGTTAAATAGGGGTTGGTGGGTTAAATAGGGGTTGGTGGGTTAAATAGGGGTTGGTGGGTTAAATAGGGGTTGGTGGGTTAAACAAAGGTTGGAAATGGGTTGTTGGAAAAACTGAAAAAATACATGCAAGGTATTGTGTTTCAACATGAATGCACTTTGGTGTCCGAGAGTGGAGACTAAAGTTAAGATGTAATAAAGTTATAATGAAGGTAGAATGGTTTAAAAGGTGATTTAACTTATACCTTGCAGTAAAATAAACTTTAATTGTTGCTACCATACATCAACTAACAATTAAATCTATTCATCCAACAATTAAATCTATTTAACCAACAATTAAGCATTGTTACCTTCTTATAATTCTCAAGGCGTTCCTGAATGACCTCATATCTTAAAGTTCGTCGCCGTTTGAATACCTGCGTTACAATTGTCCTTTATTGTAATATTGAGCTATTGTTTACTTCTAATCAGGGATTATCTTAGAAGTATATGCATTTGTATCATATGTTTGTCTGTGCTATATAGCTCCCGCAACTCGACTGTGGGCATGAGGTGTATTACTGTGCACCTGAGCAAGCCAGTTTACATTGCTCCAACCCAGTTGTATCTAAGAAAACGTCCAAACTGAAAATCATGTCTGATTATCCATACACTGTAATAACTCCAGCAACTCGACTGTAGGAATAAGGTAAGCCTAGGATGAAACATGAAGTAAAGATGATCAAAATTAGACAGAGTTTGCAGAGCAAGACAACGAGATGTGAAAATTGTCACCTCGGTCTTGGAATCCACGATGAACGATGAAAGTCCCTCAAGTGCCTGAACATCCGATAAAACTCTCTCATCTTCAGCTATCAACACCTCCAGCAACTGTAATGTCAGCTTGTTATAGAAGGTTGTGTCAGCGGTGGGTTTTATTTTGGTAAAAAAAATAAATACTGAATTTATGCTCGTGGTATGGTAAGGTGGGATGTTCTTGTGTATCCATGAGGGTGGGAAAAAAGGAAAACCAAGGGGGTTAACACATGGGCAATTGTCAGATCACCTCACGCCCACCGTCGGGTTACCGAAACTATTGCAAAAACTATTGTCCTTTAGGTGAAGGGAAACACACTAACCCTTCAAGCTAATCAGTCGCACATGGGCAAAGTTAAATATTCCCACATTTCACAGTAAGATTACTCCACAAAGACGGAAAGACATTTGAAGTTGGTTGTATATGTTGAAGGCATTTATACAGATTCGACAACCCATCAAATAACTTGATTTTAAAAATATCGACTAGGTGACTTGCCCAAGGTCGCAACCGGCTCACAAAACCTAACGACTTTGCACATCCTTTTTGCTGTTTAATTTGCTACTAGTTACCTATAGTACATATTGACATAAAAATACAACAAACCTGAGATGATAGATCAAATATAGACGGACTTTCGGACATTTTCTCAAGCACATAGTTCCTGACCCCATTCACATTGTCGAAGCCAAATGTGCAAAGTCGTTCCAAATGGCGATTCGCCACCATCAACTAAACAATCATGTTATTATCATCTAACAATTACCAACTATGACGTCACAATACCTGTAAACAGAAGGTATTGTCCTTTGTCACATTTGCTCCACTTTCCTCTGACTCTCTGCAGAATGACAACAAATAGCATGAAAACCACATAGAAATAACATATACCCTTATAGAAATAACATATATCTCATAGAAATAATATATACCCTTATAGAAACTATATATATCTCATAGAAATAATACAAACTATAAAAGAAAATGTGCATTAACATAAACAACTTAAATGTTTATTAATTGAGATAGAATATAATGAAATATTGAAACGAACTTTTTTTCCTTTTGTCCGATCCCACGATGGTTAATTCCAATCAACATCGCCAGGTTTTGTCGCTTGAAGCTCCGAGATTTCTTGATTCCACCACCAGAGGGCACATTGAGTGAGGATGAACTTCCCTGTGACTATATACAGCATATTATGACATCATAATATTTATTATTATAAATTGTTTTCCCATCAGAAAGCCAAGGTATGAATATTGCTACTCAAAGTAAGCGATAAATAAAGCAATAAATTATAAAAATCTACTTAACGTCTCCATACAATTCTTAATTATTATCCCGTGAAACTATATGAACCATATAGTAAATCATATAAACTACTATAGATATAAAAAAAACAGAATAAAAATCATATAAACTACTATAGATATAATATAAACAGCATAAAAACAAATAAAGCTCATAGAATTTATATTTTACTTACTTTTCCATCATCAGATTCGGAAGAAACTTTATCGGAATCATCGTCACTAGATGGCGGTAGTTTGCAACCTTCTCTTATTGTCATGGCAACGTCATCGTGTGGTTCTTGCATCACGTTTCGGCCATTTACCTGTGATGTCATAAACACCATTTGTAATTATAATATTGAAGTACTGAATTTAGACAGTACAATTATTTGTGAGTTAGATATATCATTTCAACATTACCGATAATTACTTGTTGAATTAATTTTATTATCACCACATTTTGGTTGGTGGTTCTTGATATTTTTATTACAAAAAGTGTTTTTTTTTACATTTTTAAAAGATTAAAAACACTTAAAAAAGGTTAAAAAACTAAAAAAGGTTGATAAACACAACCACCCACCTTCATAATTGCATGACCTTTCACCAAACCGCAGTTCATTGCCATCCCTCCTTTGTTGACAGCGTGCACGACACATGGGTTCGAACCTCGGATCTGGAAACCCATTCCTTCCTTCGTTACCGGGATCCCCACAGTTCTGTGGGGGGGTGTTATAATGTATCTTGTGCTCATAATCGAGTTGCTGGTGCTATTACAGTGTGTGGATGGTTGGTTCATTTATATCCTTGTGGGTTGGAAGCCAGGCTTTATTTGTACATTCTCCCAAGATAATTTTTTACCAATATTGTTTAAAGTATTAGTAGTTGTGCTGGCTTTATCCACGGCACCTCATGCCCACAGTCTAGTTGCCGGTGTAATTACAGTTTTGTTGACATTTTTCCATGTGCAAAGCAAATTTCCTCCAGAACAACTACTACTAATACTTCCAACAACATTGGTTAAAAATTATCTTGGGGAATGTACAGTTTTACATGATGGAGGTTGTAACAATACTTACACGTCATCTTCTGCTTTAACCGTCACGAATATCAGCTTGTGCTTGTCAAGATTCCTTTTCATGATTTCATCAAACTGCTCTTGTGATGCGACAGAGGTCATTAAATCATTGTTGATGATAAGAATGACCTGACCAGGTTGAAAACCTTGCACTTGTGCTTGGGAGCCGCGGATGATAGCAGTGATTACCACAGCACATTGGGGTTCTATGTATTTTGCTTCAAAGCCAAGTGGTTGTGCATCACTGACATTCATCTGCATGTATCATATGAGTTAAACATTGGTTTGATTTCCAGGTGAATTAGTCAATTTCGAATCGAAAGGTTAAAATGAAACTTAAAACTAGCTGGCCAATTGTGTCTTTTAGTAATTTGTGGACATTGCTTAAATCCAGTGGAATAATGGGTTCTACCAAAACTAAAGGAACTTTCCAATCATATACAACACACAATGATAGCTCCAGTAATCCAATAATTGGTGCACGGTTATTTGACGATTATGTGGGTAAGAACGATCCTTATGCAATCGCGAGTTAATTTGACAATTTTTCATGTGATAATTTGTGTATTCCCATCTACTGGGATTAAACACAGATATTCCTATATATCCTCTTCATTTATAGGTTTCTTGTGAGCCTGGGATGGTCAGCTTCAACCATTGTCTGCCCAGATTGTCTGCTGAGTGGCAGCCATCAGCCCAAAGGTTGTGGGATCAAAACTAGCGGCTAACTTGTTGGTTGTATCCTTGGACAAAACAGTTGCTTTAACCTAATAATTTACCATTAGCAGCAATATCCTGATCCTATTTAAGACAAAAAAGGTCTGACATTGGGAATGAGGTCATCTGTCGATTGTTGTTGTAATAGCATCCTTGTGTTGTCCCATCCCAAAGGATCGAATATGCTTCTGTTAGCCAAACTTACCAGTAACAGGGTTTTGGTCTTGTAACTTTCAAGGAATTTAAATTCATGTTTAGTGGAAGATTTCTTGACCAAATCTCGAAGTTTATTTGTTTCTGTTAAGTCATCATCCGGGAAGAATTTGAATAATGTCGAGTCATCACTGAAGTCCAATCTGTCCAGAGCTGAATAACAATATATGATTATGACAACACACCAAACATGTTATGACATCACAACCAATACATTATGACAACACTCTCACCCTATTATGACATCACAGCCATCATATTATGACATCATATCCAAAATATTATGGCATAACATTCCTCCAATTATAATATCACACCAAAACAATATTACATCACATCCACCCAATTATGACATCACACCAAAACAACATCACACCAAAACAACATCACACACCATGATGTAAGATCCCGTTTTCACACAAACTCTGTCCGAGGTTGCTAGCTTCCTCCCGACTCTGACAATCCCCCTGGTCGATCAACCAATCTATCAACTTCTTCGCTTCAATCACTTGTTTGTAGCTGCGGAAGTTCCGATCCTTGTCTCTGTGATGTCATAATCAAGTTTCAACGACATAGGAAATCGTATTGCTGTAGGAATGGTCGTTGGCTAGTCGGTTGTGTCCTTGGGCAAGACACTTAACCGACCCCATCCAGCAGATTAATGGGTTCTACCAAATTGAAGGAACGTGTCTATCATATACAACACACTGCAATATCTCCGGTAACCCGACGATGGGCGCGAGGTGATATGACGATTGCCCGTTTGTTAACCCCCTTGGTTTTCCCATTCACAAGGGATAAACATGAATATCCCATCATAAAGAAACAAAAGTGTGAAATCAGTTTCAAACATTACTTCCTCTATAATGCAATAATCATAAAATCACTTTTTTGTTAAATTACAAACAACAATCGTACCTGACCAAGGGTTGGAAGAGGCAGTGTACGCGACAATAAATACGAAGTCCTTTCGCCACCAAGTCCTGACTTTCACCTCGCGGTTTGAACGTTCCATCGTCGTATCGGAACCGAAACAAAATCCCTTCATTCCGGAAATGATGTCTGTCTTGCACTGAATGTGAACAATCATGTGTTACTTCGCGCCCGTAGTCGAGTTGCTAGAGCTATTACAGTGTATAGATGGTTGGTTCATTTATATCCTTGTGGATGGGAAGCCAGGCTTTATCCACGGGTATCGTAAGACACCTCATGCCCACAGTCGAGTTGCCGCAGCTACTTCAGTGTGTGGATGGTTGGTTCATTTAAACCCTTGTGGGTGGAAAGCCAGGCTTTATCCACGGGTATCGTAAGACACCTCATGCCCACAGTCGAGTTGCTAGAACTATTACAGTGTATGGATGGTTGGTTCATTTATATCCTTGTGGGTGGGAAGCCAGGCTTTATCCATGGATATCGTAAGACACCTCATGCTCACAGTCGAGTTGCTGGAGCTATTACAGTGTGTGGTTAGTTCATTTAAATCCTCATGGGTGGGAAGCCTGGCTTTATCCATGGATATCATAAGACACCTAATGCTCACAGTCGAGATGCTGGAGCTATTACAGTGTGTGGATGGTTGGTTCATTTATATTCTCGTGGGTGGAAAGCCAGGCTTGATCCACGGGTATTGTAAGACACCTCATGTTCACAGTCGAGTTGATGGAGCTATTACAGTGTGTGAATGGTTGGTTCATTTATATCCTCGTGGGTGGGAAGCCAGGCTTTATTTATGGTATCGTAAGACACCTCATGCCCACAGTCAAACATTTCTCGATTCCATAGGTCTAAAATGCAGCTCAAGGGTTGCAGATTTAAAACTTGTCTCTAGCTAATTGGCTGTGTTCCTGGGCAAGGCACTTAAAATTCATTGCCTGAACCCAGTGAAATCATTGGTTCTACCAAACTGAAGGAACCTATTAATTATACAAGGCACACTGCCATAGCTCCTTTAACCACACGGTGGGCACAAGGTGATCTGACGATTGCCCTCGTGTGTTACCCACTTTGGTTTTCCCAATCACGGGCATACCCATGATTGCAGTATTTCCCATTCCATCTTTCCAACAAATACCAACCTCTGGATTAAATATACACATTATTGATGTAACTATGACATCACAAACCATGGTGTATGATGCCACAATCCAACAGTGCTTGACCCAACATTATCGCTTCATCGATGCTTTTCGATTCCTTGTTGTCGACCAACCATTGGACAAGTTCGCTGAAATATAGAAATCATATATAAAACATGTTATATGCACACTGTACTCTATATATGGATATGATATTCATGTTTATA
>CH002024.1:429240-446363 GCA_000149265.1 Ciona savignyi
ATCCACTGTGGTGGTTCCAAATGTATTGTGTTTAGCCTTAAATTATAAGTCAAATATATTTTATAACTTGAACAAACGTTTTTGAATATTGCTACAATCATGGACATTGTTGGAAGAATCAGGAAATTACAACCTAATATTTGAGACCATACATCATTCAGGTCAATTTAATTCAGTTTGTTGTTGGACTGAACACACATCAAAAAAGGCAGTGACATAAAACCATCAATTACTTTTTCGTACTTAACAGTCAAGGAGGCACCAATAAAACCCCATGGTTAACTACTCTCGGCGCCATCCTATACTAAAATAACAACGTTTTTTGAGTATTCCAGCAAAAACCACAATAATTATTCCATTTATTTATTGATTTTCAATTATTGTTCATCTCCTTTATTGTTTAAAGTTTTAATATCAAAGCCTTATAATCGTGCATGCTTTTTTAAAGTGTGATCAACGGTCAAAAGGTTATTGGAGCGAACCAGCCACTAGCTTGTCAGTTGTATCCCTGTATAGGGTACATTGTAGACATAATCTTAATCAATGGGTTTGATTTACTAAAATAACTGTACAACTGTCTTGATTATCTACAACACACTAAAATATGCTCTATTATCCGACAATAAGGTTTTGTAACGATTGTCTGTTTTTAAAGCACCCAGTATTCTACCATATTAATGGATAAACACTTGTAATCTATAAATAACCCTGATATTCACATGGGATATTAGTCACTTTATTTTTAGCAACAATTGTCATTGTTTTGGTGATAGTTACGGCTTAGTTTAATACTTCCTTGTAGACACATGTTTGTTGTGTAGTAATCACATATTTGCCTAATAAACACGCATTTAAAAGGTCCACACTGCAAACCCAATTCAAATAACAGATAAAATTGGACAAAAGAATTGATGTTTTGAATAAATTCATCATGGGTTTAATTATGACCTCATCTTAGTTTGATTGTGTGATCGGTTTAATTGATGATTTTAATTACCGGCCTTAATCTAAACGTTTCGTCTAGGGGAAACCCCCGAAAATACGATCCGACGAAATTGCATCGCTCGACGTTCTTTGTGACGTCACACTGATGGGCGGGGAAATACCCGACACAGAAATAGTATAACTTACGTATTTAAGAAATGCCTTCCCGATCTGTTTCTCGTAGCTGACCTCGGGTTGAAGACATTCTTGAATGGTGGCTAACATATCGACGTGGAACTGTTACGTCATAATAAAGATTTATTACAAAATAAGCCAGTATGTTAATCGCGCTAGCAACGGTGAAAGGCCCCCCTTGATTACAGTGGATAACGCTCACTCGATGGTAAAATATAACAACTATCCACACACTATAATAGCTTTATTACCTCGACTGTGGGGGTGAGGTATCTTACGATGCCCGTGGATAAAGCCTGGCCTCCCATCCATTAAGACGCAAATAACCAACCAAGCATTACAATGGGCCAACTCGACTGTGGATACGGCGTGTAACAAACCTTATACAAATCTTCAACGTTGGATAGAAGTAGCAACACTGAGCCTTGCGGAATCAATTTGTCGTTTTCGTCGTCCTCGCGACTTTGAAGTCTTTCCATGAATACCTACGTCATAATCAATCAAAATTACGTCACAGACGATGATAATGACAACTCACAGAACACAAAAACTTAAAGTGTGTCGACATAATCTTGGCTCGGTTTTCAATATTTCCCTTAAAACATAAGTTCGCACTTCGCCTCGTTTTCTCCATAGACTCAGCCATTTTGCTACAGTTTCCTGACCTCTGCTCAAAAGAAGCATACCCACGCGCCCTGCTCGGATAAACAAAGAGTAAAACAAGCGAACGCCCTCTGCTACGTCACCATCCGGAGCACCATTATGAGGTCATAACGTGCTGCAAGCTTACAATAGTGATTGTTCGGTAATACATAAAATGGAAACCGATTCGATTCTGACGACATAATTTCGACGATGTTCGCAAACACAGGAAACACGACAAACTACATCGTGACGTCACATTGCCTCTGGGATGTGACGTCATTAAGTAGTTTTCCATATGAAAGGGGAGGTTAAATTTATGACCGAACAATCGCGATTGTTACTTGACAATTGGATGAATTCCAAAATTGAAATTAAATCTCAAGGGAGGTAAGTCCTTTTGGGAGCATATGGCTGTAATAATGGCCTTTCTTCGCGTCACAAGTAAGCTCGTATTACAGCACAATATCTGACTGAACGTAATAATCGTGAAACAATCGACATTCAGACAGACAAGCCTTACTATTAGATACACGGATTGTGAGGTCACTGATAAAACAATGCAATTCAATTCGTACAATTAACATCTAATACTTTCTAATATGTCGTCACAATCCAACTGTTAGACACTTCTTCTGTATACTGATAATACTCATTGTTACGCTCCAGCCGATATTGTTGTGTTTTTCACACCGGTCTGCAAAATATCTCAATCTCTAATTAAACAACTTTCTCCAATCGACGTGAACTTTGTTACTGGCCTCTATTACGTCATACTAGTATCTTTATTACGTCAGAATACATCTTTAATCGATCACAAACAGAAACTGTGAATTCTTAGCTCGAGTTTAGGGAAGTCGCGAGATAGGAAATCGTTTGTGACGTCACAGTATCCCGTACACGGTGTGACTAAATACAAGCTCCATACACTGGAGGCGCTATTTAAACGTGCTTCAAAGATTTCCAAATTATGACGCACATTATGTGTATTCTATTGCCTATGACGTATGACTTCGTCCACCAAAATGTAACTACAAATAAATATTAACTAAGACGTAACAATACACCAAAAATCTATCAGTGATGTCATAGAAGCCATTTTAAAAACACTTGATTTAACTGTGATGTCACAAGTGGAATAATATGATGCAATAAAAACAAGTAAAAGTCGGCACACCCCAGAAATATGTATTTTTAGGGGGGTGGGGGGGTTGAACATAAAAACAATATATTGGAATGACTACAGGTTATCAGCGTTATAGTTCTCTAAGCCACAGGGTTAAAGTGGTGGAATAGGGGTTACAAGTGGGGTTTTAAGGTGGAATGAGGTTAAATATGGGGTTTAAAGGGGAATATTGGGGGTAACATGTGGGTTGGGGGAAGATATGGGGGTTATATTTGGATGAAGGGGTTAAATAGGGACTGAACTATACTTCAACGCAAAGCATGGGGTTGGGGTACGAAGGGTTAAAGTGTAAGTTGGAATATTTGGGGGGTTGGGTGGGTGAGATCACTTCCATAGTTGGTTGCTCAAGGTTTGACCCATGGGTATTCCCCCATTCCCCCACTGTCCCAATGTTGGGTCAAGCCCGACCAATGTTGGCTGGCTGGTAGCAAGGGGGTTATGTGGGTTCATGGGGAAAGCCCCGGGGTTGAAACCTGGTTGCGGGGAGGACATTTGAGGCATCGAGTTGTGGGAACGCAGTCCAGTGTTGCCCACTTGTAAATGTTGCATTTGATGCTGTATTTGCTGGGGATGAAATATTATTGTGCAACACTGCCTCAATTTTGTATTATGATGTCATACCTGTTGCTGCCATTGTTGCTGTTGTGATGTCATCAGATTTTGCTGGTAACCTGGTAAAGAAATTTATGTTATTTCCATGGCAACATGGTGCTAATGCTTAGTTACCTTGCATATTGTAACCATGGTAACCCATTTGGGGGGGAATGGCCACTGGTTGCTGGGGGTACTGCATGTACTGCCCCCCGGGGTAGTTATTGTTTGGGGGATTCCCCTGCGAGTATAGAGATAGTATAGAATCCTTGCTCATTGGAGCTTTCTCGCTTGGCCCTGATTGGCTGGCAGCTTCCACAGAAGCCTGCGATAAATATCATTATGACATCAGTAGTGGTCATAATGGATTGATGTGACATCACAGCAATAATTTAAAATCCATTTAGGGAACAAAAAACATATCAAAATAAGCAAAAACAACTACATCGCCATTACAATGACATCGCAATTACAATGACATCACAATTACAATGACATCACAATGACAATGACATCACAACTACGAACCTGGGCCGTGACACTAGGTGGAGCTGATGTGAAAAGGTCAAAGGTCAGATCGGAACTCGGGAGATTCGATTGGTTGGTTTGCACCGATGGTGGTGGTGGTGTTGGTGTGTCTGTGATGTCATAATTATATTATCATCGAATATAAAAGCAACCACACATGACAATGGAGGCATTGTTATGAGGACAATCAACAATATTGTACGGCTGTGTGTAATACAGGATATCAATGTCCTCATCATATATAAACACAACATCATATTAATTTTTCATGTTTATAAGGTGAATGGGAAAACCAAGGGGCTTAAAACACAAGCAATCGTCAGATCACCTCGCGCCCATCGTCGGGTTACCTGAGCTATTGCAGTGTGTTGTATATGATAGACACGTTCTTCAATGTAGTAGAACCCATTAATCCGCTGGGTTCAGGCGATGTCTGTAAAGTGTCTTGCCCAAGGACACAACCGAGCAACTAGCTGGCGACCAGTTTTACACCTGTGGTCCAGCAAGGTTACACAAAGCATCATATGCTGCCCCACTAACACCCAGTCACGACATAGTCATGTATGTGGGGACCACACTTATACTTACGTAGTCCAAGCAGATCATCCAAGTTGGAGGTTTTCGGGGTTTCAGGAGCTGGGGTGGGGGTTGGTGTAGGGGTCGGGGCTTGGGTGGGGGCTGGCTGGGAGGGGCTTGATTTCGGACGGGGGGTGGGGGCCGATTTCCTTTATGATGTCATAAATGTACCACATTACTAAAATGCTTTGTTCATTTTAATTGTTTGGTCAAGTGAAGAAATTAGAAATAAAAGTTCATAAATAACCTAAATGCTGAATGAGTTGGCTCATTTTGATGAGCATCATAATATAAAGGAATAAACATATTGTGTTTGGTGAGAGAAGTGGATAGGGCTGCTAACCACAAATAATCTTTACACAACGACCCATGTTCAAACATCGATGTTATATGAATTATAATCATCCAATCACTGATGCAATGATTGATTAATAATTAATTGCTCCACAAACACTAGTTGTAAAAACTTTATAATTATCTTAAAAATTCCCATCTTCAAATTTCATCCAATTGATTTTAAACTCCTATAATCAGCATTATGACATCATAACATACCAATCGGTAACAGGAGCAGATAATTTGACATTCATTTCTTTCTTCTTTTGGGGGATTTCCCTTGCTTCTTCAATTATCCCATATTCCTGACATCACAATAGTCATTGTTATAAAAGAAACAATAGAATCACAATTGAAATTATGACTCAACAAAACCTGAATGGATCGTAGTGGGATTTCCTTGGGTGAAATATATTTCTTCTTCTCATATTTCCCTCGAATGAAGTGTTCCATACTCCTGTTGGGGGGTTGGTTGGATTACTCGGCCGAATAGCTTGGTGGGTTAGTGTGGCACCTTTTAGTCGAAGGATTGTAGGTCCGATACTAGTTGTCAACTAATCAGTTGTGTCTTTGGGCAAGTCTTACGCACATTATCTAAACCCAGCGGATTAATGGGTTCTACTAAATTGAAGGAACGTGTGAATCATACACAACACACTGCAATAGCTCCGGTAACCCGACGATGGGCACGAGGTGATCTTAAGATTGCCTGTATGTTAACCCCCTTGGTTTTCCCATTCACGAGGATAAACATGAATATCCTATTGTGGTTGGCAAAACACAATAATAAGGTTGTTACATATGTTGCTCATGGATTGCTCATTTATGACCAACACTGTGTGGGAATTCAATATGATGACATCACAGTGGGCATTGTTAGTCATACTTACGAATCAGTGTTTGGTCGTTTGAAATCGCTCGGCAACTGGGCTTCATAATAATCCCGACCCCAACCGTTTCCACGACTACAAACTTTCTGTGGGATTATGACATCATAATAATAGTTGTTACTCATGGGGGATGTTTTGTCTCTAGAACCACTGATGTTACATCTTTTATAAACTGAAAATTAGGTAAACATTACCATGAACCAAAAACCAACCAAGAAGACATATAAAAATTGAAGTTATTAGAATAATGAAGTTCAGGTAATAGCAAGTTACCTGATTAGAACGGCAAGAAACAGAAATTCGTATTAAATAAGTTTGGGCTAGCTTCCATTGTTTAAATACGCAAATATTGGCATAATGTATATAATGACATTGTTATGTACGGATGTAAACAATGTATATATTGAAAATATAAACATTTGTTACACCAATATGCAACCAATTTATTTCTTTGCAATCAAAACTGAGGTAATGACATGACATTACTTTATTACAACCACTTTTGGATACATTTATTTGGAAAATATTATTAGTTTTGAGCTCCCAGTGATTTTTATTTTGTGGAATATCGGGTAAAATTGCTTGTAAGTGCAGGCGGTCCGATCTAGGATATTTAAAGGTGTCAGACCCCTAACCCACCAAATACATGCATTATTCCATGATAGAAGGATGGAATGTCAACTTACAATCATCTGATCCGTGGTCCAAGTGTCCAGGTTGATGGATTTCACCCTCGATATGTGGACCCCGAGACTTCTATGGAGACCTGAGCACCTGATGCACAACAACACCCCGAGATTCCATGACACCCAGCGTGGTCCTGTGATGTCACAGGAGGTATGTGATGTCATAGAAGGATAGTAAATATTGTTGGTTAATGAGACCACATATTACATGAATGTGAAGTCGATATCTCAGGGAGATAATAACTTGGATGTGTTGTGGCACAAACCAAGGTGATAAATGTCTATAAACCACCAACCCCCATAATTTAACGAAGCTGGGAAAATGGTCAATATTGCCTAATTAACATAACTTTAAATGAGAAAACCACAATATTCCCAACTATTATAACGATTTCTGCAGTGTGTTGATTATGATTGATGCATTCCTAACATTTTATTTCAACCTAATAAACAACAAGATTGATGTCGGCTAACAGCCTTCTCCAAGGATACAACAGACTACCTAGTGGCTGATTTCGACCGGACCAGAAAGGCCAACCACAAATAACCCAACGACCAGATTATTCTCAACCACAATTAGATTTGTTTATAGTATATCTATAATAAAAACACACCATGGGATCTTCTATAAACAATGAAAACGATGAAAAAATGTCAGATTCCAAAGGTTATGAACCTTAAATCTTCTTTACATGGGCTATAATCATTACATCCAATCCTGTGGTAGATTGTTAAGTATGTATAAAAACACACTGGTGCTCGACAATGGTCATTATGATGCAAGTATGGAAAGTACGACTCAACAAGTCTCACCTTTTGCTAAACAATCGGCGCAAAATTTATTGTCTTCCTTCGCAAGGAACTTTGCCAGAATAGCTTTATATCTCTCATTTTGATTCAAATGTTTCTCTCGTTCTGCCCTCGTTGACATGGCAACAAAGCTGCCAAAATTAACCAAAAAACAAAACGACCTAAAATTAATCCTAACTTTTCTTATTTGAGCAAATAAGTCTGGTAAAATGTGCATAAATGTTTAATAGATATCAGTAATCTACGTTTATTTTTCTATTTAGTAATTCAACATTTTTTTTTATTAATAAAATAAAATGTTACAAGAAAATAAACAAAAAAAGACATCAATTAAGAGCTGACTCGATTACTCTGGTAAAATATTGACTTTCGGAAAAATCTTTGTACGAAAAGTGTACGAATGTCAGATGGAACTGTGTGACGCCCAATTGTTTTTGGATTTTAGCTTTCACAAGCTCGACACATAATTTCAAGCATAAATCAGGAATCATACTCATACTAGATGATAATGCCAGTACATGGTACAATGTTGCTACACATATCAGTCAAAGTAATATGATGATGAAAACCAAATTCAACCATGGAATAACAATTTGAATAATAATGCACGATTAGCTTTTATCGGTGCCTACTTAACCTTTGTGTTAAACTAGTTTTCTTTTTGCACCCTTTCCCATACGATACCTCTAAATACTACAGGACCGCTTGGACCACATGGAGCGCTTAAATCGCATGGATCGCTTGGAGCGCTTGGATCGCTTGGATCGCTTACTATACTTCGTAATTACAAAAGCTATGATTTTAATGTTAGGGTTGGGGTTAAAGTTAGTTCTGGGGTTGAGATTAGTGTTTGGGACAGGGTTAGAATTACTTTCCATAGCAATCTAAGACTCTAAGTGATCCAAGCGCTCCAAGCGGTCCTGTAGTATTTAGAGGCACCCTTTCTCATGCCCATATATTGATGCTTAACAGTCCAACAATAAAATGTATAAACCGCAGGACTTAGCCTAACTTTACTTGCTACTCTAACCTAACAATAAGCCCAAGGTTTTTACAATGAAGGTTATTATTAGTTATTTCTCTACGTGCTTTCCGGTTATTTTGGTTCCTTAAAAACATTAGATTTCGTAAAAAACTAATGAACCGATTAATATTTTGTGGTGATTGTAGTAAAATCGCGACATAGCGTCTTTAATAGCGTCATGACTAACACGAATCTTTCTTGTACTACGTCGTCGTCGAGCAAGGCTTCGGCGACAACTTTAAACAACTGGTACGCCGCCAATACGTAATAACATGCATTATGACGTCAAAAGCGAAAATGGTAGCGTCATGAAGAACCAAGCGGCAGTCGTTTCGGCAGAAAAGTCGATTCGGCGATTCTGTCATTTTAGTTAAATCCTTCTAATCGGTTTTATGTAAAGCGACAACTATGATCAACATTGGGCTTCAGGTAAAGGTATTTCCACCATTCACACGATGATAGAAATACACAGTTGATCAGAAATAATTTGAACTCCCATTAAACTCCCCAACCACGCCCACCCCATATTTGGGTCGGAAATTTTATTTTACATCATTTTCAAGCGCAGTTCAATAGAAACAAAATAAAATCACAAAAGGCACATTTGGTCATTAATAGTTGGTGGAATTGCACCAAATCTGAATTGCACTTGAAATGTCTTTTAAATGCTGTCACATTGTCCGTTAGGATTTCAGCCAAGCAGGTTTGTGGGGGAACCCCCATTATAGCGATATGGGGAGTGACAGGGAAAACCCCAATATAGAAATGGGACATTTTAACCCCACCCCCTATACTAAGCATGTGTTTCATCGTTCAATGTCATAAAAACACAAATCTTAAAAAAAAACACTTAAAACCACCGAACTCGACTGTGGACACCAGGGCTTGAACAATGGCCTCACTTAACGAGAACAAATAATAAAAATTAAAAAGTTTTCGTAAATCTGCCTACGGCAGTACCTCAAAATAAAAATCCAATAAAATAAGTGCATGGGATAATTGTATATGATATCTAAGGGGCGAGAAAGGTGTCCTCGGCAGGAGGGGCATAGGAGAATCCGATGAATGCGTCGTCCACTTCCGACACACTGGCCATCACCTGCGAGGGTTGTTGTTATTGATACCAAATATTAAACACAAATATTAAGCTACAAAAATTTACAACAAAAATACATATTTCTTGCCATAGGTAATGAATATAGGATAAAATACTGATAGTGGAGAAAAATTTACCTTAATATAAAATATAACTACGAAAATTAAAATTCAATTTAGAGATGTAACTTGTACAAAATATAAAATTCAAAGACACCAGTTATAACCCCAGCTTCCCCCATAATCCCGACGTACCTTGTCCGACCCCCTGATAGATCGGGATACCGGTTCCCTCACAAACTCAGGATCAACATGCTTCAAATCTTCTGGTCCAGCCTGGTGGGTGGGGTTTAATGTGATTTACTTGATTGGTATGTCTGGTTATCCACACACTGTAATAGCTACAGCAATTCGACTGTGGGCATGGGGTGTCTTAGATACCAGAGGATAAAGCCTGGCTTCCCACCCACGAGGATATAAATGAACCAACCATCCATACACTGTAATAGCTCCAGCAACTCGACTGTGGGCATGAGGTGTCTTACGATACCAGTGGATAAAGCCTGACTTCCCACCCACGAGGATATAAATGAACCAACCATCCACACACTGTAATAGCTCCAGCAACTCGACTGTGGGCATGAGGTGTCTTACGATACCCGTGGATAAAGCCTGGTTTCCCACCCACGATGATATAAATGAACCAACCATTCACACACTGTAATAGCTCCAGCAACTCGACTGTGGACATAAGGTGTCTTACGATACCCGTTGATAAAGCCTGGTTTCCCACCCACGATGATATTAATGAACCAACCATTCACACACTGTAATAGCTCCAGCAACTCGACTGTGGACATGAGGTGTCTTAAGATACCCGTGGATAAAGCCTGGCTTCCCACCCACGAGGATATAAATGAACCAACCATTCACACACTGTAATAGCTCCAGCAACTCGACTGTGAGCATGAGGTGTCTTACGATACCTGTGGATAAAGCCTGGCTTCCCACCTACGAGGATATAAATGAACCAACCATTCACACACTGTAATAGCTCCAGCAACTCGACTGTGTGCATAAGGTGTCTTACGATACCCGTGGATAAAGCCTGGCTTCCCACCCACGAGGATATAAATGAACCAACCATCCACACACTGTAATAGCTCCAGCAACTCGACTGTGGGCATGAGGTGTTTTACAATGGCCGTAGATAAAGCCTAGCTTCCCATCCACGAGGATATAAATGAACCAACCATCCACACACTGTAATAGCTCCAACAACTCGACTGTGGGCATGAGGTGTCTTACGATACCAGTGGATAAAGCCTGGCTTCCCACCCACGAGGATATAAATGAACCATCCATCCACACACTGTAATAGCTCCAGCAACTCGACTGTGGACATGAGGTATATACTGCAAAACTCGACAGCACACATGAGGAACTTACGACATTAGGATTGTACGGAGGTTGGATCCTCTTGCTCTCTAGCTCCACCCAGTTGAGAGAAGCAAAGAAAGCGTGTTCCTTGATTTCGTTCTGCAGAATAAGTTCGTAACACACCATGACACACACTTGTTAGAGACGAAAATAGCCTCGAGATATTAACAGATTGAAGCATGACAACCCCCAAAACACTTCACAATATACCGAGATGAGTCTAAATATTGGTCTTCCGTGCAAATATTCTCGAATAGCCCAACAAATAACGAATAAATAAACTTTAAAAAACTCCTCCTATCTAGTTTAAGAATGAATAAACATTAAAAGTAAGATATTCCCATCCTGCTTTATTTTAATGACATTAATTTGTTATTAAACAAATAGTATTTAAAAATATTTATTTTAGCAATATTTTTAAAATTTAAATTGCAAACTAAATACTTAAACCTTAAAAAAAGTAGACCTGTCATCTGTAACCTGTATATAGGCGAGCAAACGAGGCAAATAATGTTAGAAATATTTCTGACAAAGAAATATCTTTCCCCATCAGTGTGTAACATGAATAACAACATACAACCCTCAGTTCAACAACTCTGTAAATACGGAAGCAACAATAGCCTACGTAAACACGGAAGCAACAATACGAACCAAATCTTTTTCGCCGGATCCCAATCGTAGCTGTGGCTTCTTTTGTAACAACTGTAAGGATTGTGATGTAATAATGACATCATAAAAGCAAAGTCTACGCACAATGTACAAGCACACGATAATTTCACTTGTGACATGGACAGATAATTATTTTTTATCAAAGTCCCTGTGACATCACACTAAAGAAGAATGCTCACCAGTTCTAGAATATTCCTAGCAGCAGATGACACGGTCGGTCGTAACTTCAGAGGTTTGTACAAAATATTCTCGTACATTTCGTGGGTGTCGCGACTATAAAATGGTGGCTGCAACAATGAACCACTATTACATCACCAACACAGACATTGAAGTGATAACCCACCAATCCGTACAACATCTCGTACAACACCGCGCCAAGACACCACCAATCCACTGCTTTGGTGTACGGCTGCTTCTTCAACACTTCTGGTGCTAAGTACTGTGGTAATGGGGATTATTACACAATGTTATTGATTACAACATCATAAGTATTATGACATCACAATTAGTAATAGTGACAACATAAAAATTAATTATGACATCACAATCAGTAGTAATGACATCACAAGTATTATGACATCACAAACCTCAGGAGTTCCACAGAAGGTGGTAGTGGTCTGGTTGGTTTTGATTCCTTCCTTGCACAACCCGAAGTCGGTGAGGATCACATGACCCTGGGGCAATGTGTCGTTTAAAATATGTCTGTTTGTTTGGTTAATAATTAAATAATTAATTTTATTTTTAATTTATGTAAACCATAATGTTTTTTTAAATCAAGTTGGAAAGCATGTCAGACCACATTAAAAGGGCGTCAGTTGTGGCATGGGTGCCGGGGCGGTGATTTGCAGCTCTAACATTACATATAATGGTTGTTCTAGGGGTCCAACAGGTCTGGTTGGTGTGAATTAATCGAAACTGGTTGCTCGCTAGTTGATTGTGCCCTTGGGCCCTTGGGAAAAGCACTTAGCAGACATTTTCTGAACCCAGTGGAATGATGAGTTCTACCAAATTGAAGGAACTTCACACTTTCATTTAATTGTAGCCAACATGATATATAGAACCAGTGCAACATAATATCGAACCCACTATTCACCCCCCCCCTACCCTACTACACGAGATGCCCCCATATGTCACCTCGGAATCAAGAAGAATATTTTCGGGTTTAAGATCTCTATAGATGATCTCGAGACTGTGCATATAGCCGACCGCTGACGCTATTTCTGCTGCGTAGAACCGAGCTCTGTAACAATGATGGTTGTGATGTAATAATGTTGGTCGTGATGTAACAATGATGGTTGTGATGTAATAATGGTGGTTGTGATGTAACAATGGTGGTTGTGATGTAACAATGGTGGTTGTGATATAATAATGGTGGTTGTGATGTATAAATAGGGGTCGTGAGGTAACAACTGGTGTATTGTTATTCAATTTTCATGTCAGACTTCATACATCTCCGACAATATGCATCCCACAACCATATAACAATGCTGGTTGTGACATCACGATCACACACCTTGATTCAGTGAACGTCCTCTCTCGCTGCAGATGAAAGAAGAGTTCCCCCCCGTTGACGTAGTCGAGCACGAAGTACAACTTGTCGGTGGTTTGGAAGCTATAATGGAGTCCCACCAGGAATGGATGCTTGAGGTTCTGCAGCAGCACGTTGCGTTCCGCCATTATGTGTTTTTGCTGCGTCACAATGAGGTAACAATGAAGGATTGTTTCCTGTCCGTGCCTGAGGCAATCTACTGACCATTGTTTATAAACAATGACGCTTCTAACCACTTGTTTATGTTGTAACAGGAGGCATTCCATAACAATAACACCATTGCGATGTAAGATTGCTTGGAATTTTTGGACTTCCATGTGTTGTTATTCAAACAAATGTTCCACATCGGAATATATTTTGTAGGCATACCAAATCATGACATCACAATTACAGAATCATGACATCACAATCACTAAATCATGACATCACAATGACCATATCATGACATCACAATCACCTCATTTCTCTTCATTATTGATTTCTTCTGCAGAACCTTGACGGCGTAAAACTTTCCATTTTTCCTATGAGTGGCGAGAAGTACCTTCCCGAAGCTTCCTTTCCCGATCACTTTCAAGTAATCAAAGTCACCGGGACACGCACTGTAATACGGGGGGGTTGTGTGTGTTGCATACTGTTACTGTGGGTGATTATTAAACTAAAATTTAAATTATTTGGAAAATGAAAGTAACCGGGTAATTTGTTGTTTCAACCAATATTGTGAATGTGTGATTGGTTCAGGTATGAAATGAAAGTTGTAAAAGCAATAAACGAATAAAGAAACCGCGCACATGTGGCAAGATATACATGTGCTTATAACTATACACACAACATGTGTGCTTGATACCAAATATTTTAACACATATTAGTGGTATAATTGTTCTAACAATAATGAATATAAAACTCTCTGGAATGATTAGTAGCCAGTATTTGGCACAGCATGAAAGTCGTGCTGCTATTTGACTGAGATCCCTTAACAAGTGATCCATGGAACATTTCCATTGTTCAGTTCCAGAATATGAGCAACTTGCTGACTTTGGTGGCTTCTCATGTCAATTGAACCAACCATTATGACATCATACTATCTTTATTATGCTTACCAGGATGATGACATCACAATACTCACTGTGGATCAGCAGAAGGACCAAGATTCATGTCGGGTTCGTTACGTTCAATCACTTCCCCATCCCCACCCTGTGACACACGTTGATGGTTTGTTATTATTCAACTCAAATATGTAACTTAATATATTTATATTTTCCCACTAATATTTCACTATAGGAGTCTTTAAAATAAGATAGTATGATTTGAAAGCATGTGGAGAAAAATCTAATTTTCATATTGAGAAGTTTCAAAATATTTTTAGTCAATTTTTAATCAAATTAAAATTTCATTTAGAAACATCTCAATATAAAAAACTATTTTGCCATTTATACACTTTATCTCATCTTTACTTAGTTGTTGTTTCAACTACGTTTAGATCTTATTTAAATATTTTTTAAATAAATTTGAATAATGCGTCACCAAAGGTTATCACATATTCTTCAAACGATACTTTTGTCTACTGGTTAAACTTATTTTCGTATTTGTTTATTATATTTCTGTGCGTTTAACAAAATAAATAAGTTTGATTGATTAAAATCAGAATATTGTATCTATCAGTATTTTATTAACATATGTACCTAATATTGGCAGTAAAATCGTGGTGCTTTAAAGTATATATGCCTTTGTTATTAACTTTTATTTTCATAATGTTTACTATTTTTCTGTTCCATTATCAAATAAGTATGTTTGATTTGATTTGTGTATAAAAAATAAGTCGACAAAACAAATTAACTCTGATATAAACAATGGTGACATCACAAAGTCACCTTTTGTTGTGGGGATTCCCCATCATCGCTATCGTTGCTGAGTCGATTCCGTGGATTGTCGAGCGCGAGGAATGCTCTGCTGTCGGGGCTGTGATGTCATAGACACCATTATTAATGACAAGAGAAGTAAATATAATATTCATGTTTATCCCCGTGAATAGGAAAACCAAGGGGGTTAACACACGGGTAATCATCAGATCACCTCACGCCCATCGTCGGGTTACCGGAGCTATTTCAGTGTTTTGTGTATGATTTATTACACGTTCCTTCAATTTGGTAGAACCCATTAATATGCTGGGTTTAGGCAATGTCCGTTAAGTGCCTTGCCCAAGGACACAACCGATAAGCTAGCCCCAGTTTTAAACCTGCAACCTATCAGCTGAAAGGTGACACACTAAACGGCCAAGCTAGAGATTTCTTATTATGTTTAAGTTGTACAGTTAATGGGTGGGCAGTGATGGTGCAACTTGTTAAGCTCGCATGGTATTTGTGGGTTTTTGTTCTTATAATTTGGTGGAGACTTTATTTCATGAAATAATTCAAACACAAGTGGTGCCATACATGGACAAAGATTGGGAAACAAATTAATCAACAATTCAAAGTGTTGTGCCAAACTGAATGCTTAATTATGTCAACCACACACACTACAATCAAGTATTTTTTAAGCTGAATTATAAACAAGAAATCTTATGGTTTGCACTGATCATATCTGTTCTATTCTTATTATGACTTACAATTGCAGCACATCTAGATTGGAGACAATGGTGTTTATGAAGTCATTGAGGCCATCCCGACGTTGCCTGATGAACTGGGGATCAAAGTTGTTTCCGAAGATTCGTTTCGATGGAAGTTTCCATACAATGTGCGGGAATTGTTTCTTCAGCTGAACAAACATGGTTATTACATCACACGAGTTAAGTTGATGGAGCTGATACAGTGTGTGGATGATCAGACAGGACTTTCAATTTAAATGATTTATTAGATACCACTGGGTTAAAGTAGGTTGTGGGTAAAACACGTTTTTTTAACCTAACAGGCTTAAATATTAATTTCCATAAGTATATTTAAGTTAGTCCGACAGATTAGTCTGGTGGTTTAGTGCTTCGCCTTTCAGCCGAAGGGATGTAGGAACAAAACTGGTCGCTACATGGACTATTGGGTCCTTGGGCAAGGCACTTTATAAACATTGCCTGAACCCAGCGGATTAATGGGTTCTACCAAATTGAAGGAACGAATGAATCATACACAACACACTGCAATAACTCTCGTAACCCGACGGTGGGCATGAGGTGATCTGACGATTGCCCGTGTGTTTACCCCCTTGATTTTCCCATTCACGGGGATAAAAATGAATATCCTATCCTATAGTTCATAATCAATTTGTCCATGCAATAATTGTTGTCAGTACTACTGGGTTGGAATAGGGTTTGGTGTAACACATGTTATTTTAACCTAACAGACTTAAATATTAATTTCCATAAGTATATTTAAGTAGTGTATCTTCAATTCGTCCGTGGACTAATTGTTGTCAGTGAACCACAGTTTGAATGGTTCATGTGTAAACTTAATATAGCAGGCAGCCTGATAGCTAAATGGTTGTATCATGGACAATTACCAGATTACCTCGCGTCCACTGTCTGGTTACCAGAGCTAGTGTAGTGTTGTATATAATAGATATATCGCAGTTATTTATTGATCCCCTTGAATGGAAAAACGCAGGAGCGTAATCACTTGGGCAATCATCACATTACCTCACGCAAACCGTCGGGTTGCCGGAGATATTTCGGTGAGTTGTGTATTATTGAGACGTTTTTACTGTTTTAGTAGAACCCTTTAATCTACTGTATCCAGGCGATTAATGTGTTTTAATACACAAATTGCACAAGTGCGCGCTGTATAATATTTTATTGGGACCGAACGGAACATTAATATATAAAACCAAGAAAAAAAACACACTGTACTAACTTTAGTAGTTTTTCAGCAATAAACCAGTTCTCAATAACATGTATATACTTTTACTTGTGATGTCACAAAATGTCATCATTTCAATAAGCACGTGTTATGTCTGGATAAATATTTTCAATTTATTGCTGTAAAAGTTAGCATGTTTTACT
>CH002024.1:446463-456762 GCA_000149265.1 Ciona savignyi
TTCTTCAATTCGTCCGTGGACTAATTGTTGTCAGTGAACCACAGTTTGAATGGTTCATGTGTAAACTTAATATAGCAGGCAGCCTGATAGCTAAATGGTTGTATCCAATCACTATTTTAAGGGCACCTCTAAATACTGCAGAATCGCGTGGAGCGCTTAGATTGCTATGGAAAGTAATTCTAACCCTGTCCCAAACACTAATCTCAACCCCAAAACTAACTTTAACCCCAACCCTAACATTAATATCATGGCTTTTGTAATTAAGCTACCAAGTATAGTAAGCGCGTCTCCAAGCGCTCCATGCAATCCAAGCGGTCCAAGCGATCCTGTAGTATTTAGAGGTGCCGCTATTTTAGTGGTGGACTACACAGTTATTGCTATTTTGAAAATTTTCCATTTATAAACAAAATTTAGTCCCTTGGAAAATATAAGGTGGGTAATAGAATAGCAAACTCACCGAATTATACAGCTTATCAAACTCGGTGTATCTTCTAAACACGAACCAAGTATCCTGTCCGATATTGACTTGGACTTTGTATACCTGGATTTTCATTCATTAACTTCCACCTGGTCATCTTATCCCACCTACTTACCGTGTATCTCTTCTTCGTCTCCGAATATTGATCTTTCGAATACGCTATCCCCGCTTGCATTAATGCTCTATTGTTATCATCCATGATGTAACAACCAGTTCTAGAACTTTGCGCAAATAAAATTCGCGAATTTATTGCAACTGTCTGTTCGCTAATAATAGAACAATGACCAGGTAACTAGGCTGGATAATCAGGTTTGGATTGTGACGTCATAAAGGAACTTATCATAGCTAACACTTGAATTATATCGGATGCGCGCTAGGTCGAAACTTTTATTAAAATCGATTTTATTGGAATATTGAAGGCAACATAATTGGAATAAAATACACGATGGCGCGATATAACACTTGGAAATTAATAATTTAAAGGCGGAAATTGGGTCAGCTGACCGCGTCACCAGTTGATGACGACATATCAACGTCAGGGTTAGGTTTTCTTCGTAACCATGACGAAAACCGGCTCGGTTGTGGAGTTTTCGGCTCGCTTGTAGCGGACCCGCTTGACTTTTCTGAATCTTCTGTTAATTGCATAGTATATGACGTTATTGAACCATGACGTCATAATAACATGTCATTATTATTTACCGGAATTATGACGCGTTCTCCGGAAGAACCAGGATTTTGATTGGTTGGGACTGGTAGCTTGGATGCGACGTAGCGCGTTCACTTTCTGTTGCTCGTTTCGTTCGTTCAGAGCTTTCTGGATCATTTGCTCCATGTCGTCCTATTGGTGGGTTTGGTGGGGGGTTTTAGACGATTATGTTTATATAAGGTTCATGTTTTATCAGCGTGAATGGAAAACCAAGGCGGTTAAGGCGATCGTCAAATCACCTCGCGCCCATCGTCGGGTTACCAGAGCTATTGCATTGTGTTGTGTATGATTGTGACGCTCCTTTAGCTTTAAATTAAAAAAAACTAAGTTCTTTAACCAAAGTCTTCATTAAGCAGGAGTCATACCCAGGAGGACCCAGTTTTAAAATCAGTGTTGCCATGTAACAGAAAAAAACTCATGCCACAGTCTAGTTGCTGAAGCTATTACAGTGTGACGTTATTCTCACAACACACTAACACAGTATTATAGTACACAGGTTACAAATGGAAGCGCCAATATATACAACCCATTAAACACTACACGATTGCAGCTATGCACAACACACTTAAAACTCCCAACCTGCCAAGCCTCCAATTCCTTCTGTTGTTGGAGCTTTTGTGAAATCGCTTCAAGTAGTTGACTGTTCACTGCCATCAGGTCAACCTTGGCGCGAGCTAAGTTCACCTGTTGGGTATATTGGGGGTCAGTGGGGTTAAATGTGGGGTAATTGTGGGTTATACAGGGAATTATATGTGGGGTTATGCATGGGGTAATTGGGTCCAATACATTAGTGGTAGCAGTGGTATGGGGTAGGATATGGGGTTATTACTGGAGGATATGGGATTATTATGGGCAAAAAATGGGTTATTGGGGTCTACATATTAGAATTTTGTAGGTTAAATAATTTGAGTTTAACAAACAAAAGGGCAACTTGTTGCACATTACTATGAGAATATTATGAGTTATACATAAAGTTATTGGTGGGTAGGATTAGCGGTTATTTTTGGTTGAATATCGGGTTAATAAGGGCTCTAATATGGGAATAAATTGTGAGTTATACCTCCAATGCATTCTTGATAGCCACAGCTTCGTCCCGTTCCAACAACAATGTGGATTGTTTCTGTTTCAACATCTCGACGAACTCATCATTCGTAGAACTGGTCGTCTGTAATGGGGGGTCATTATGTGGGGTGCTTGACTGTGGGCAGGAGGTGTATTACACTCCCATTAGCTAACCTCCGACATCCAATAATGGAAAAACATAGAAACCTTAAATTGAATCGCCTCGTGGACGAGATTTGACAAATTGTCGAGCGCGCTCATTATGCTCATGCTCCCACTAGTGGTATCGGGAGAATTGACGAACGAGCGCAGAGTGGTGGTGATGGTGTTGACGCGTTGATAGACTTCCCACATCTCCTGTTTCAACTGCAACATCAACAAGGAATCAACACACGATCAACAAGTCGATCAACAACATGCAGCACCTCGATTATGTGGCTGTGACACCTATCCACCACGTTGTACAACGACTTGATACACTCCACCTGCTACAACACCATCTATGACGTCATAAGCACTACTATGATGTCACAAGCATTATAATTACATCATGAGCACAACTATGATGCAACAATTAATATTAAGTTGCAACATCTAGTACTACAATGACATAACAATCACCATTCTACAACATCTATGACATAATAACTCACGTTTTCATCGGCAAAGTTTTGTGATGTCATAGACGATCCTAGTTCTAGAATTTCCTCGTTGGAAATTCCTGATTGTTCAAGTTCGGAGAACAATGACGACGCCACACCTGGTTAAGGGGGGGGGGGGGGGGGGGTTAAGTGGGGGTCCATGCAACGTGAATTGGATTGAGGTGTATTTATTCAATACTCAAACCCATTGGGACAATGCAATAGGTTGTTGACGCAATATAGGCATCCTTAATATTATCTCATGCCCACTGTCAGGTTACTATTACTATTTTTCGTTTAAATTGCTTTTCAAGTTTATTAAATACCCAAATGCCCAGCACAAGGACACAACAACAAGCTAGCAGCCGGTTTCGATCCCCCCACCATGGCGTTTCACTCGGTTGATGTCGAAACCACTGTGCCACAGAGGGTAACAATGCAACCACATTTAGTTGTAACAGATGTTGGCGACCAATGTCTTGTTGGACATGTCAGTTTCTATCGAATAATTAAGTTTCAACTCAACTAGACAAATATTCGAAAGAAATTGCAAGGATAACAATTAAAAAACTTTTTATTTAAATTCAACCAACACAGACCAATACATAAAGTGAATAGACTTACACAACTTAACCCCTTAAAAACCCTCCCAAACATGGGAAACCCCCCAACAAGCCACAAACACAGGAAATACTTCACCATTAGAATTGTAGGACATTTGTAACGACATTTCCTCCCGTAGTTCATCCACCCGTATTTGTAGCTGGCGGTTCAATATGTGTGTGTCGTCCAACTCAACCGACACCCTCTTTAACTGGGGGATAAGAGGGGATCATGTTTTAGTTTCCTAATTGTAGTAGTCCGCGTTATCACACAGACAATCATCAGATCACCCCTAGCCCACCGCTAGGTTACCAGAACTATTGCAGTGTGTTGTGTATTGATTCACACGTTCATGTTTTAGCTTCCTAACTGGGGCGGTACAGGTTATCACACAGGCATTGTCAGATTATCTCCTGTCCGATTCATTAATTCACAAGATTCATGCGATGTCCACTAAGTGCCCAGGGACACAGCTGAAGAGCTAGTGGTTTTGATCTCACGACCTTTCGGCTAATGTTGCTGGAGCTATCATTGTGGTTGGTTGGTTCCAACTCAGTCATTATGACATCACAAACCTCTCGTTCTTTCTCATGAAGTTGTCGTTCAAGCTGATGTGTCCTCTCGGTGGCGACAGTGAGCGCATCGGTTAAACTTGATGACTCATCTTTCATTGTGACGTAGCAAGTTTCGAGGTGAACCCTCGACTCAGTGCCTTCCGAGATCTGCAAATAGAAATCTTATATAACATTCCAGATATAATAAATATCTCATAAAATATCCCATTCACCTTTTATAAGTTTAAATATTTTGAAAATCTATTTCCTAACACATATTAACGTATTAATGTTATGGATATTCTATTATCAAGAATATTACATCAGGTATATTACTCAATATTTAAAAGATGTTTTAATTTTAATACAACGATAACAAACAGACAGTTAACTAAACATGGAAAACGTTTTTTTTACCACAATACAAATAGGCATGCTGGGTATATTGGGACTAATCAACTATTTCATCAACTAATTACAACACAAAATGTTGTCGACAATCATCCATTGTTCATAACAACAAGCATTGTTGTTGATTATGACGTCATACTACAATTGTACTACATCTAACGTTGCAACACTATTATTGACATCATAATGCTATTTATGACATCACAAGCACTATGTCTTACCTTCTTTTCATACTATGGAGGCAAAAGAAAGGTTTTAATTTATAGAAAACAGACTTCACAAAAAGGTTTAAACCACTGGGCTGAGCATTTACTATTTTCAGGGTTTCTAAGATTTTTGTTGAAAGAAGAAAGGATGATCTTTGAAAGTTCAGTATTATAAGGGGGCAATCTACTGAGATTAACCCTCTTACCCACAACTACATCTTGCAAACCCTATAAAAAATGTAAAGTATCTTGTATCACAAACAAACCACTTTAGATTTTCGTGATATGGGGTATTCCCCAGTGGTAACTCCCTACAACTATACGTTAAAAGATACGATGGCCAAATAACCTCCTTAATAATTAAATATCATTCTGTTTTAGACGTTTAAAACGCCCGCATTTAAACCTTTCATTTGGACATTCTACGTCATATCAACGTCCAGGGGAATTCCCCTGGAAATACCCAACCAAAAGTACGATAAAAAATATTGACGTCATATTTGTATTGTATAGTTTAAACAGATTTAATAATAAATGCGATGGAAAGTAGGTGAACCTATTAATCTGGGTTCCAAGCGCACGTATCAACACTGATTCGCTAAGTTGGCAATCTTTCACCGCCGCCATGTTTAAAACTAATCCACCAACAAACGCTCCAAACCAACAAAACACAAGCCAACCTGTTCCTTCAAGTTCTCCAGCTGCACTATCTTCACATTCGCTGATGACGTGCGTTGTAGGAACTCCCGACGTAATTGTTGAACTTGAATCGATAGCTGTCGCTCCGCTTCGCACGACTATCGTTACGTAATAATCAATATTGTTATTTAAATATGACGTAACAATCTTCTGTATAGACACCGAGATTGCTACATGAAACTAACCATTGTTACATCACTACGAATAATCTCGGACTAACTAACAACTCGATGTGATTAAACACACGTTGTGACGTCACATAGAACAAACAATTCGAGGCTTCAGCTGCCTCACGAATCCCAAGCGACTGTTACGTAATAATGAAACGGTGCAGTGTGATAGAAGCTTCCTCTTATGCACAATGACTGTTATTACGTCACAATATAAACGCGATATTGAAGGAAATCCACATGCAGCCCCGATTGTGACGTCGAATTTCGGTTTATTTTACTCACTTTTTGAAGTTGACTCAGCAATTTTTGATTTTGCTGAGTAAGTTCATCAACAGCACGTGACTTTTCACGCTCCGCTGCGCACAACATAGCTTTGTGTTCCTCCAATTCCTCCTGTTGCGTCATAGCGTATATTAAACACTCCCACCATGCGGAAGTAAAGTTTGTTACCTGAGCCCGCTTGATGTCGCTGTTGAGCTGAGCGGAATTCGCGTCCCACTCGCTTTCCTTGAATTCCAACCTCTGACGTAATTCGTGCTTCTGCTGTTCTAAAATCTAACCAATATGACGTCACATTACTCATTACCGAACAACGATAGTCAACTGCTATTATTATGACGTCATAACCGCCGAAACAAACCATGTACACCAGGAACAATTAAAACGCGAAAAGCCCATTAGTACATAATTATTGCTCAACAAGGATATTTTGAACGTAATTAAAGGCATTATGATGTCATTAGTGTTCCTCTGCGACGTTCTCGCGATCGCCGCAATTGTTACGAAATAATGAAACATTTTATTAAAAAGAATCACAAACAATTCACGAAACAGCGCTGATTGGCGTTGTTATTGTTACATCATAAAAAACTGCGACGATTTCGTGAATAATTTTGTCGCTTTAAAGCGGCAATTATTACGTCATAAACAGCATTCAACATGAATCGATAAAGAGGTACTTGTCCCCCCTTGATTGATCATATGAGCTTGGTGTACATAGCATGAGTGGTTGTATGTAAGTGGTGCATATTGGTTGATATTGCATCTGGCTACATTATATCAACCATACATAACACCTGCATACACACTTTTCCTGCACAATTCCATTTAGCTTTGCATGCCAAAAAAAAAAGTTCAATAAAAATTAAACTACAACTTTGGAAATAAATTGTATTATAAATGGCCATTGATAGAATCAATTAGCGACATACTATGGCTATGGGCCATACTAGGGGTACTTGAGAAATTTATAACATTCTACAAAAAATAAAATCCATGATGTTTGCACATACGTTCTTATACATGGATGGGAAAATGCTATATCACTTCCTTCCCATAGTCGGGTTACCAAGGCTATTGCAGTGCATTCATATGATGGAGATATTGTTATATTTTAACTAAATCTATTAAGTTACTGTTCAGACAACTAATTCAGGCAATTAGGTTTTGACCCCACAACCTTCAAGCTGACAGCCAAACCACCAATGAGCCATCAAGCCAGACCAGCGGGTGGGTGGTGTCAAACTTTTAGTAACATTCTCATTGGAGAAATCATGAATATAGCATCAAAGTTAAGAATTGTTTTGTGAGCATCCTTCCATAAACAAAATAATCCCCACCTACCCCCCCAAACCTTAAGCCACTCTCTGACACTATTTCACTCCTCTCCGTTTAGGTGGTTCCCCTGACATATTACATTCAAATACTCGAAGTTCCTTTTTTGGGATTCTTTGATCATTTTTTAAAAGTTCCATTTTGATCCACTTGATTAAGAACATATTTGTAAAATTGCATGCTCAAGAACAAAACAAGACAAAAATAAAGTAGTAAGGGTAAAAATCGAACTTAGAACCTGTCCGGTTTTACATCTGCCTTATATCCTACAACTGGGTAAATATGAGGTTTCAACCATAGAAATAGCATAACCCCCCCACCTCACAACGATCCTGGAACTCATTCTGAACCCGTTCGTTCTCACGAGTCAAAAACTCATTCTTTTCCAACAAAGACTTTCCAAGTTCAGCGGCCAAAATGAGATCGCGCTCTTTGTGTTCCAACCGCGTATAAACATCAACCTTGGGAAATGAGATCAACCAAAATGTCAATAAAATGGAATTTATGTTATTAACTTGTGATTCCTTGGTGTCTCTTTGGTTTTATTTACCTTTGTTTTGTTTATTCATTTTTTGTGCATTTAACAAAAAAATATAATTTATTTTTTGGTGGGGTTGGGTGAAAAACGGTGCATTATAAAATTGATTATGTAATGAATTAAACCTTACTCCAAAATTAAACATAAAGAGTTCTCTTTTAACTAAATACCTAACCCATGTACCCAATATATGGTAACACATTTTATTTTAATGCAATAAATATGTAGTAAATAGTGATTATGACATAGACACAAAAAGGTGATTATGACATATAGACAAAAGAGTTAATTATGACATAGACAAAAGAGTTAATTATGACATAGACACAAAAGTTGATTATTACATAGACACAAAAGGTGATTATGACATAATAGATACCTCTGTGAGATCAATCTGACACTCTGGCATCGAATCAACCTCATGATCGCTTTGTTCTTCATCTGGAGTTCGAACAAAACTATTATAGTTGTCACCTATGAATGGGAACAAACTGTCCTCCATTGCTGCTCCGTTGTCCACCATACTGTGTTTTAGATGGACTTTGGAATGCTCTTGCATTCCAGGCAAGAATATACAATTTCTATGGCAAGAATTAGACCTCAAACTCAACAATCCTGAAAATATTAATTTCATGAAATATCATTGTTGTGCAACATATATAGGAAACAATACACCACATGGACATAATTGAGGGAAACACATAACATTCAAGGCGTCTGGGCTTTTAAACCCAATACCACTGTCAGTATTGTTAATATGACATTATATATAAAACATATAAAAGTCTTACATTTATTCTGTCTTTTGTGGGTCTTAGAGTAGTTACCCCTATAAAGGTAACTGGTATTAAATAAATTGAAATACGAAAACATACTTAAATAGGTATAGTACGCAAATAAGAGCGTTCATATTGTAAAAATATATCCTAACCGATCAAAGCGATAGTAACAATGCATAAACTCAACTACCATTGTTTAATTCATTCCAGAACACACCTGCGTTCGAATGTAGTAAAACACTATGACGTCATAATCGTCCCGATTGATGAACTTCGCGAATAAAACTTTTTTCTTTCTCTCTCTCGCACATATGACGCTCTGTAGCGCCAACTGCCGGAAAGACAGTTTTCGTTGTCCGATTTTTAACCAGAAAGATAACTCAATGGAAAGCTTGTGGAAAACCAGTCAAAGTCATAATGTTTTGTTTCCTTAGAACTTACGACACATCACTGACCCGGCAGATTAATGGGTTCTACCAAACTAAGGAATGTCTTAATCATACACAACACACTGCAATAACTCTGGTAACCCGACGGTGGGTGCGATGTGATCTGACGATTGCCCGTGTGTTAACCCCCTTCTTTTCCCATTCACCGGGATAAAACATAATTGTTACTTTGAAAATGCGTCTAAACCGGTAACCCGACAGTGGAATTAATCTGACGATTGCCCGAGTAAAAAACTGTCGCACAAATTCCCATTCACTGAACATGAATATCTTATTCTTGTCGGTTACGCTACCAAAAATAACAAAACGCTATATATCATCTATAAATGCGTGCATGCCCCCAACGTGTCTATCTGACTAGCACCAGCGTGTTCCCACCCTACAATCCAATTCACAACTAAGCGTATATTGGTTGTATTAAGCTTATATCACGAACAAGACAATCTTAGCACACTGCACACACTTACAGCATCATCATAAGAAATATTGCATCATATTATTAAATCTTGCATAATAAAAAATTATTATTGCACATTAAATTCAAAAGAGCACAAGCAAATTCAAAATTTCATCTTGAATTTTCCTTCTTTAATCAGATTGCTCCAGATCGTTCCATTTGGGAATTCATAGTTGTCCAGCGATTCTGCTTTCATCTCACTGCTGTAGCCTGGTTTCTGTGGATTGTGGGATGACTCATTAGACACCACTAGGTTGGAGCAATGTAAAGTGACTTGCTCAGGTGCACAGTAATACACCTCATGCCCACAGTCGATTTGGTGGGGTTATAGCAGTGTTTGGGTAATTACACTTTACTTTCAATTTGGATGACTTATTAGATACCACTGGGTTGGAGCAAGGTAAAGTGGCTTGCTCAAGTGCAGAGTAATACACACATGCACATAGGCCACAGTTAAGTTTCTGGAGCTATGCGGTACTAATACCAGACCACGCAAATGCGGGTACTACCCCACAAATGTGGGATAATGTACCTGAGGGGACATGTAGCTTGCATCCTTGATTCGAACAGGTTCCACAAAATGCTCATGCAGATGGTCCACGTATTCACATACTCTGCATGAAACAATGGTTACTTCCCCATGCAAACAGTCGAGCTGCCAATTAGAAGTGGAAATCCCGATAGGATATTAATGTTTATCTCCGTGGATGGGAAAACCAAGGAGGTTAACACCTGGGCAATCGTCAGATCACCTCGCGCCCATCGTCGGGTTACCGGAGCTATTGCAGTGTGTTGGGTATGATAGTCACGTTCCTTTAGTTTAGTGGAACACAATAATTCGCTGGGTTCAGGCAATGTCCGTAAAGTGCCCTTTCCAAGGACACAACCTACTAACTAGTGACCAGTATCGAACCAGCAACCCTTAGGTT
>CH002024.1:465714-497372 GCA_000149265.1 Ciona savignyi
CCTCATTTCCTTACCGCGCCGCACACGCGACGCACCGCTGCTATCCACGGGGTTCCACTTACCAATTGCAAGAGTAATTATCTTATTTAGAGTCGATGATTTGTGAAAATATTCCGCCAAAGTTAGCATTGTTTGGAAGTGTGCGTTTCGACTACCCGCTTAAAGCACACAGTTATCACAGTACCACTTTACGTTGGATCCTATTACATTTTCTGGAATAGACGTCCTGGTACAAGAAAAATGGTACCATCCGTCGCATCTGGAGCATTGGATGTAACCGTTGTCATCACCAGCAAGCCTGCAATGACAGAAGAGATCCACTTTAAGAGAACTGTTTTGTGCTTTAAGTTGTTTTGTTTTACATGAAGTTTCCGAAAACAAGCGAGTAATCTGCCTTTTTTCTAGCATACCTTTAATATCCTCTCGGAGACGATTAATTGGATATACTAGATTTTCTGGATTTAGCCCCATGCACAAGGCAACCGCAAACGAAATCGCATAGACGCCGCAATTTCCTGAACCAATTACTTGTTTGGGCACCTTTGGAAAACGAAGCGTTAATTTGGTTGAGTCTACATTTAAAAGAGTAGAAATATTATATGTGTCCGTTTTACTCAATTCAGATGGTAAACTGTCATATATATTGATTGTACTGTTATCTGTGGAAAATTTGTTGGAGACGGTAACCCAATGATCCCCATGGATATTCATAATTTGAACAAATTTGTTTCGAGGCGTATAAGTAAGAGATTTAAAACTGTTTGGATAAGCCAAACAGCTTTGCAACCCATCAATATTTGGAAAATGCTGCCGAAGAAGAAACATGGTGGCATCTATATGTCTGTCGTCCAACCATTTCCTTCGCTTCGTCAGCATTTTTAGAGCTGCTTCGTCAACAGCAAAAATAGGTTCTATTTTGCTGGCGCTGCGTCTTTGCGGTAGCCCCGTGGGGGCGCATTCCTCCTTAGACAAATGATTCAATACCAGAGAAGGACCTTTTTTATTCGAATTACTTGGACCACGAAGAGATTTAGTGGGAGGTTGAAGATATTTTCCTACATTATTATCTCCGCGTTTTAATCTCTTACCCCATCGCTCTTGGTCCTCTTGCTCGGGTTGAGAGTTGGTTTGTTTTCTTTTTCTTAGCGATTTAAGCCCGTCCTGAAATTCACGTATTAAGCCGTTGTGTTCGTCATGGTATATTTTTGCAAACTCCCCTAAGCCTTTAAACCGTCTACCGTGACAACGTGTGCGTTTTAATTCCTGCTGACTTTTTTCCATTATCCCCTGTGTTCGATTGTCTCGTGTTAAATTTTGTTCGTTTAGTTTTGACAATTTAATGAACTGTTTGCAGTTAGCCTTGTAAACGTCCGAACTACCGTGCCGGCCAAGATTACCGATCGTCAGAGCCGTCCATAACGGAAGTTTAGGTAGCCAATTTTCAATAAATTTGGTGATTAATTCTGGACAGTAAAATGGGTTTGTACCGCTTACTTCTGAAAATTCAGCCTCATTTCGGGCCTGAGATATAACACTTGAAAAATATTTTGTAAATTGATTACAATTTGTAAATTCGGGGGTTAAATCATCTTCTGGTTCATCATCGTCAACGGAAAAGAAGGACTCGTCCATCTTCGTTTCTCTTTTAATTTTTTGAGACAAAAAGTTCCAACTAAAATTAGATAAAGATTCATTTTTGGTACTAAATAAAATAACTATGTGTCGTAACATGTCTGTTATATCCGACATAGTATCGGCACACATAATTAAACCAAGTATATACATGGTCTCTTGACGCCGAAATCTTACCAACCCACTAAGTTTTTTCATATTTTTCATCGTGTGGGACCCACACAAATGTAAAAATGGTTTGGAAAATGTACCATCCGTTGCTTTACCTGTCACCAAAGAAAAACATCGTGTTAAATAAGCTTCAAGTGAGTCATCCATAAAACAGCGAAGGATTGACCGAATTAAAGCCATACTACCATCACAAATAAAAAGTTTTGCTAAAGTTTTACCAACAACACGATTTTCTGCCGAACGAAACATGCTCATGAAATTACATATTGAAGCTATGTTATGTTGCTCTGCAACGTAAGTTGCAACAGCCAATGGACATTTTCCTTTTATTGGGTGGCGAACAACTATTTCGTAGGCATAGTACGGACGTTTACCCTTCTCTGAAGTAATTATGCTACCGGTAGCATCGATATATACTATATCAGTTTGACTGCGATCGTGGAAAATTCTCATCGTTTCGTCAGACCACAACATTATCGCTGGAGGTGTGGAAGAAATCACCTGAAGGGTTTGACTGTGATCTTTGTCAATACTTTGTGCATTTTTTAAAGTTTCGAGCGCAATTGTATCATTCTCCGACGCGACTTCTATCTTTCTCGCCTGAAATCGAACCTTCTTCAGTACACTTTTTGATGGAGCACAGTCACGATTTCCAGACTCAAAGACATCTGCTGGTAATTGCCGTAAATTATTAAGATAAACTGCCCTAGTATTTACATTGGCAAGTTCCTTGCGCATTTCATGTCGACGTTGTCCCTTCAAATGTGAGGACCGGACCTCAAGTTTACCGTGTTGTAGCAACCCAGTGTAAGTCACGTGAAACTCTTTTTTCATTTCGCTGTACAAATTAATTTCTATCTTTATGTCACATGTTTTAAACTTGCAAACACCTTTACAATTAAACACTCGACTACTGGTACGCTTTTCGTTCCAATGGTGGGACATAAAACTGAAAACACAAAAAGGATTACTACTTTTTAAACTTCGTCGAAAAATGTCACCCCAATTTTTCGTTTTCACACGTCCACCAGACACGGATGCTCTCACCTCATTCCAATCATTTTCATCCAACGTAAACACAGAAGACCTTACCAATGGTGGGGATGGGCGCCATAATTCGCATTCTTCCATCTCGTCGTCGATATCACTTACCTCACTTGAACTCACGTGTTCGGGGCTCTGTGACGCTGATGAATTTGAACTCGAAATAAGATTACTACTATTACTTGTATTTGTTGTTTTGTTCTTATCCCGATCATTTGAGAAATCCATCGGATATGCCGAAACTGTGGAAGAGTGTAAATTATTTTCATCTTTATACTTTTGATATAAATATTTAAGACTTTTAATGTCATTCTTTCTCTCAATTTTGGAGAGGTTTCGTTTGCACAGCTTGTCTGACAGAAGTTCCCAACTATGAAAGGACGAACTATCAAAATGCTCCATCGAATGAATTGCCTGTAAAACCGATTCCGAATCACGTTGTCTGATTTTAGCTCGACCACCCCCATACAAGGTCGCTTTCTGACTGTTTGGCCTCGATCCAAACTCGCTTGCGCTCGCTGCACCCACGTTCGCGCTCGTTGCATCCACGTTCTTTCTCACTTTACCACCGTTCGCGCTCGCTGAACCCACGTTCTTCCTCACTTTACCCACGTTCGCCCTCGCTCCTTCCCCGTTCGCCTTGGCTGAGCCCCCGTTCGCCTTGGCTGAACCCACGTTCACCCTCGCTGAACCCACGTTCGCCCTCGCTCCTTCCCCGTTCGCCTTGGCTGAGCCCCCGTTCACCTTGGCTGAACCCACGTTCACCCTCGCTGAACCCACGTTCGCCCTCGCTCCTTCCCCGTTCGCCTTGGCTGAGCCCCCGTTCGCCTTGGCTGTACCCACGTTCACCCTCGCTGAACCCACGTTCGCCCTCGCTCCTTCCCCGTTCGCCTTGGCTGAGCCCCCGTTCGCCTTGGCCGAACCCACGTTCACCCTCGCTGAACCCACGTTCGCCCTCGCTCCTTCCCCGTTCGCCTTGGCTGAACCCACGTTCGCCTTGGCCGAACCCACGTTCACCCTCGCTGAACCCACGTTCACCCTCGCTGAACCCACGTTCACCCTCGCTGAACCCACGTTCACCCTCGCTGAACCCACGTTCACCCTCGCTGAACCCACGTTCACCCTCGCTGAACCCACGTTCGCCCTCGCTGAACCCACGTTCGCCCTCGCTGAACCCACGTTCGCCCTTGCTGAACCCACGTTCGCCCTTGCTGAACCCACGTTCACCCTCGCTGAACCCACGTTCGCCCTCGCTCCTTCACCGTTCGCCTTGGCTGAGCCCCCGTTCGCCTTGGCTGAACCCCCGTTCACCCTCGCTGAACCCACGTTCGCCCTTGCTCCTTCCCCGTTCGCCTTGGCTGAGCCCCCATTCGCCTTGGCTGAGCCCCCGTTCGCCTTGGCTGAGCCCCCGTTCGCCTTGGCTGAACCCATGTTCACCCTCGCTGAACCCACGTTCGCCCTCGCTCCCAAGCCGCTCCTCTTCGTTACAACGGAAGCATACGTTCCGCCGGGCACTAGTGTCATAGGTATATTATCCAACTGTATGTCTTTTAAAATTGTTTAACACTTACATGTTATTGGAGGAGCTTTTTGAGTATCCCTCGATCTAACCTCCTCATTTGCGTTAGATAAAGGACATACCACCGGTATCTCCTGAGCACGTTCTACCATGTCGGCTTTGCCCGCTTCTGCCAACCACTCTTCCAATTGACAGAGCAACAAACGCAGTCCGTCATCCGACAAGTGGATGTTGTCATACCATAGTTCCTGGTGTGTCTGGCATGACGAACCCCAAAAACATGGCGCCAGCTGAAACAACCGCCGGTGCCAGCGCATCGTTTAACAGCGGAACGATCTTTCCCTGGCCAGTCATTTGGGGCAGGACTGCGTTGAAGTACATCTAAAAGTGTTAACAGTTATTACCTCATTTTCAAATCTAACAAATACTTACCTTCGCTTCAGGATATACCGACTTGGCCGTTCTGATTATCTTTTGCGCTCTCGAAACAATGGTTCTTACAACATACTCGGGGTATTCGTCGACCTCCCATTCTTGAAATCCGAGCACGTCGTTTGTCCCGAGTGCAATCACTACTGCAGTCACGTTATTTAATTTCGTGCTGGAGTTCTGCAGCTCCATATCCCCATGTGTGAATTTCCCACCTGGAATGGAAATGGGGGCAGAAGTTATATATTCAGGGTTTTCTGATGGACGAACTACACAGGGAGACACTAGATCTCGAGCATTGCTGTCCGCCAGGTAGAGGATCTTATTCTCCCACTTCGACTCGGGAATAATTCGAGCTGTTTGTTTACCAGATATCCCCTTGGGATATCTAATGACGGGCATCCTCGAACCTCGGCGAAATGAATTTCGACCTCGATGATTCTAAAATATATAACGGTTTATACAATTTACATTAACAATAACAAAAGGTTAAAAATATGTATTGTTAATAAATAAATCAAACATAATATTACCTTGGTTGTCCACATTTTTTCTCTTATAGATTCTCTTACAAAGATTTCGTACAAACGATTTCTAAATAGCTCAATGATTCAACTGACAGAGTAACAGTGTTCTAATGAACTGGAACAATGTCATGAAAACTACAGAATATATACAACTTTCGATAATGAGGTTTGATAACGTGATTAAAGCGTCACCGACGCCGATTAAAAACATGCCGCACCATCAACCGGGGCCGATAACTTCTTCTTTCGCACCATATAGATATCGCTCGAGCCAAACAAGTCAATTGCAAGTAAACAACAACATGTTTGTGCAAACAAATTTACAACAACAAAAATTCAAGCACAAATTTATAGCATAAGTTGGCAAAAAGCCATCCATTTAAATAAAAAATCCTAACATCTCTCATCAAATCAGCTTCTGTATAACGGGTTATGAATATTCAGACGCTTTGTGCATATAGCTTCCCGCGGTTATCGTATATAAACTATACCTTAAATTAAAGGTATTTAAAAGGGCTACAACATATCCAAAGGAATAATTGGCGAAAACTCTATATTAATGTCCATCTGGATAAGAAAACCGCAGCATCTTCCAGTGCACCCCCCTGTAAAGCGAGTTATGAATGTTCAGACGCTTCGTGCATATAGTTTCCCGCGGTTATTGTATATAATCTATATATCAATTTGAAGGTATTGGAAAGGGCTACAACATATCCAAAGGAATAATTGGCGAAAACTCTATAAATGTCCATCTGGATAAGAAAACGGCAGCATCTTCCAGTGCACCCCCCTGTAAAGCGAGTTATGAATGTTCAGACGCTTCGTGCATATAGCTTCCCGCGGTTATCGTATATAAACTATACCTTAAATTAAAGGTATTTATAAGGGCTACAACATATCCAAAGGAATAGATTGGCGAAAACTCTATAAATGTCCATCTGGATAAGAAAACCGCAGCATCTTCCAGTGCACCCCCCTGTAAAGCGAGTTATCAATGTTCAGACGCTTCGTGCATATAGTTTCCCGCGGTTATTGTATATAATCTATATATCAATTTGAAGGTATTGGAAAGGGCTACAACATAGTCAAAGGAATAATTGGCGAAAACTCTATAAATGTCCATCTGGATAAGAAAACCGCAGCATCTTCCAGTGCACCCCCCTGTAAAGCGAGTTATGAATGTTCAGACGCTTCGTGCATATAGTTTCCCGCGGTTATTGTATATAATCTATATATCAATTTGAAGGTATTGGAAAGGGCTACAACATATTCAAAGGAATATTTGGCGAAAACTCTATAAATGTCCATCTGGATAAGAAAACCGCAGCATCTTCCAGTGCACCCCCTGTAAAGCGAGTTATAATTATTCAGACGCTTCGTGCATATAGCTTCCCGCGGTTATCGTATATAAACTATACATTAAATTGAAGGTATTTATAAGGGCTACAACATATTCAAAGGAATAATTGGCGAAAACTTTATAAATGTTCATCTGGATAAGAAAACCGTAGCATCTTCCAATGCATCCCTTGATGAGGAGTTATGAATGTTCAGACGCTTCGTGCATATACTTTCCCGCGGTTATTGTATATAATCTATATATCAATTTGAAGGTATTGGAAAGGGCTACAACATATTCAAAGGAATAATTGGCGAAAACTCTATAAATGTCCATGTGGATAAGAAAACTTCAGCATCTTCCAATGCACTCCTCTGTAAAGCGAGTTATGAATATTCAGACGCTTCGTGCATATAGCTTCCCGCGGTTATCGTATATAAACTTTACATTAAATTGAAGGTATTTATAAGGGCTACAACATATCCAAAGGAATAATTGGCGAAAACTCTATAAATATCCATCTAGATAAAAAAACTGCAGCATCTTCCGATACATCCCTTGATGAAGAGTTATGAATATTCAGACACTTCGTGCATATAGTTTCTTGCAGTTATTCTATATAAACTATACATTAAATTGAAGGTATTTATAAGGGCTACAACATATACAAAGGATTTTTTGGCAAAAACTCTATAAATGTTCATCTGGATATGAAAACCGCAGCATCCCTAAATAACGAGTTATGAATATTCAGACGCTTCGTGCATATAGCCCCCCGCGGGATATTGTATATAATTTATATATCAATTTGAAGGTATTGGCAAGGGCTACAACATATCCAAAGGAATAACTGGCGAAAACTCTATAAATGCGTGAATATTAATAATATTCATATTCGATATTAATATTTTACATTTTTTTTCAAATCAAAAATTATCATTCGAAAGAGCACGGTTCAATTAACAAATTCTGTAATTTTTAGGACCGTAGCCCCTTGTTAAGGGGTTTAACTTTTTACTTCCGTCTTCCGTTTTTTCCGCGTTTTATATTTCTAGGTAAAAGAACTTTGGTGCCTATACGTGATCATTATACACAAACAATTATGTTAGTTCCCGAAAGCATCGATTCACCACAAACTCTTTATATTTATTTTTTACTTATTTTGTAGTTAAAGGGAAAACAAGTTAAATGTATACACTAGTTAAACAGTTAAACTTTAGTTTAAGTAGTATAATATAAGCGTTAATTTTTTTTTGTATGGTTAATTTTTTTTCTTTTCGGTTAACAAATAACCATGTACTATTTATGCTCTTTTTTGAGATATATTTTGCTTCTACAACCCGTCAAATACATAAAACGATGATTTATTCAAACGTATATTATTATATTACATATATTAAATATTAATGACGAAAAACAAAAAAATCGTAATAAAACTAACATAGCGAAATATCTAACGTTTTCTCTAGTTACTTGATAATTTCCAACTTGCAGCGTAAGTGAAACAGACTTGTTATGTACATTGGACTCGCAGTCAACCGTGTCGTTGTTTACAATTTCAAAACACCCACACGGTACAGAACAGTAGTGTGGCCGAATGGTTAAAAGAACCGATACCGACTACGAAATCGGTCTTAGTGACGAGCGCATCATGGACTCGATACTGAGCTCGGTAAAAAAATAAAAACAAAAGTCCACACTCATTTTTTCCAATTAAGTAATTAATTAATTGTGTTTAAAAATTCTTAGTTAATTTTTAATAAACTTTTGGAAAAAAGTAACTTTTGTTTACATTTATATAATTTCTATGTTTAAACATTGCTTACTCAGGCGTGATAATGACTGTACAAACAAAGCTAATAAAAATGACAGTTGACCTTGAAATTCAAAATTTATTGTTCCCAATTTGCTTAAGATTTTGAATAACTTTATCCCATTATTTAAAATTATTTCAATTTTAATTTTTTTGTTTTTTTATAACAACTTTTAGTTTTTTTTATAATTTAAACAGTAAAAATTCTACTAAAGATCGAGAAAGTTACTAGTTTACTATCAGCTTGATAAACTTTGGGAAACAACGAGTTTTCAACTTGTGAAACGAGTTTTCGAAGTAACAAGATGTCAAGTGCAGGTACGATTGAATCTCCGAAAGTGATGATGAGATAAAATGGCTTATTACTTGTTTCCTTACAGGGGTTCGCATATTACCAGCGCGTGTTGCGATTATTGGCATTGTGACGTGTATTTTTGTTTATTATTTCACAAACAAGCTTTATTTTACGTCCACCGATTCAAAAGTCGACCTTCGGCGACTCCTAGTGGCTGGAATCACAATAGCAGAAAAAGGCGGCGATGAGGTATGTTATTTCTATGTGTTAAGAACCGTTTATAACATTTCTATGGCAGGTTCGAAGGGTTCAAGAGGGAAATTCCCTTCATGAGAAAAGCAAGGGTGAAACACTGGAAGGGGTCAATGACCCATTGACCTTAGGTGACCTTTCATCTCATCGAGTGATGTTCCAAACCTTCAAACGAGCATTTCCGTCTGTCACGGTTCGTTGCCTTCATTGTTGATATGTAAAGAAGCTGTGTAATATAAATCAACTCGACTGTGGGCAGGAGGTGTATTTCTGTGCACCTGAGCAAACCACTTTAGTATTGCTGTGCTCGACTAAGTCATTCACATTAGTTTGCACGAGCAACTCGACTGAGAGCATGATGCATCGCAGATTGTCTCAGAGGAAAAAGATTCATCAGACGCACGAGTTCCTATCTCCGATCCCCCGTCATCCAATCAGGAAGTTGATAGCAAGCAAATGGGGTCGGAGTTTGTTGACCCCAGTGATGTCACAGTGTGGATTGATCCCCTGGATGCAACGAGAGAATACACACGTATGACTCAGCATGAATTATGCTGCGTAATATAATATATTCATGTATATTACTAACATTGTGGGGGAAAGGCATGTTTGACGAATTGTTGACCAGGTGGTCTAGTGGTGAGACTTGGAAAGTTTTTCTAAACTGGGCAAAGCACTTAACAGACATTGCCTGAACCCAGCGGATTAATGGATCCTACCAAATAGAAGGACTGTGTGAATCATACACAACGCACTGCAATAGCTACGGTAACCCGACGATGGGCGTGGGGTGATCTGACGATTGCTCATGTGTTAACGCACCATGTATTTTTCTATTCACAGGGAAAATCATGCATATTCCAAAGCCCATATACCCGGCTGGCAATTGCCATATTGTTACCCCATTGTTGTGCCATACTTATGGGTTCTCATAATTGTCCTATAAGTTAGAGCTACCACTATTACTAAGGTGTTGGATTGTAAGATGTCTTCTCCAATCTTACCAACCAACCAATGGACAAGGATAAAAATTTTGAATTTATATAAAAGCATCACATCAAGCTAAAGCATTGTATATTGTGGCTTCAACACATAATTTTAAAACATGTTTCATTGTGACTTGTTGTCTTTATATTCTCACTCACCAGAAATATCCTCAGAATCTTAACAAATCTATCTACACTTGTAGTTTTACCAACTTGCCTATTACAGATAATAATTCATGATTTTTTGCCTTAAAACAAATTTACCAGCTTTCCAATGTCATTCACAGAGAAGTTGTTACAATACGTGACAACCATGGTGTGCGTGGCAGTTGACGGCAAACCTGTCATCGGAATCATTCACAAACCATTCGAGCATAAGACATGTGAGTTTGGTGTTTGTTGATTCATATTCTTATGTGGTAAGTCACCTCATGTCCACAGTCGAGTTGCTGGAGGTATTACAGTGTGTGGATGGTTGTTTCATTTATATCCTTGTGGGTGGGAAGCCAGGCTTCATCCATGAATATCGTAATACACCTCGTGTCCACAGTCGAGTTGTTGTAGCTATTACAGTGTGTGGATGGTTGTTTCATTTATATCCTCGTGGGTGGGAAGCCAGGCTTTATCCACGGGTATCGCAAGACACCTCATGCCCACAGTCAAGTTGCTTGAGCTATTACAGTGTGTGGATGGTTGTTTCATTTATATCCTCGTGGGTGGGAAGCCATGCTTTATCCACGGGTATCGTAAGACACCTCATGCTCACAGTCAAGTCGCTAGAGCGGTTATAACCACTTTACATCCCAGATTGGTCGTGGGTCGGACATGGGTCGAATATCGTATCCAAATCCAATGATGACATCACAAAGATTATTGTATCGCTGTCACACAAGGGCGATGTAGAGCAAGTCGCGAAGAAAGCTTTCGGCAACGCTGAGGTTATCGGGGCTGGTGGCGCAGGTATGTTGTTTCTATGGTGAGGTATGTTGTTTCTATGGTGTGGTATGTTGTTTCTATGGTGAGGTATGTTGTTTCTATGGTGCAGGTATATTGTTTCTATGGTTGTATGTTGTTTCTATGGTGGGGTATGTTGTTTCTATGGTTGTATGTTGTTTCTATGGTGGGGTATGTTGTTTCTATGGTGGGGTATGTTGTTTCTATGGTGCGGGAATATTGTTTCTATGGTGTGGTATGTTGTTTCTATGGTGCTGGAATATTGTTTCTATGGTGTGGTATGTTGTTTCTATGGTTTGTTGCTATTGCACTGTGTTGTGTTTGATTTACACATTTCGTTAGTTTTACAAACTCTTTGCTGTCTGCAGACCGCTTATGGTCTCCAACTAACTAGTAAGCCTATAATAGCTCCAGCAACTCGACTGTAGGCATGAGGTTTATTACTGTGCACCTGAGCAAGCCACTTTACCTTGCTCCAACCCAGTGGTATCTAAAGGACCACCCCACACACAGGCTACAAGAGCTTAGCTTTATTCGACGGTACAGCATCCGTGTACGTACATACGACAAGAATCAAGAAATGGGACATCTGTGCTGGGAACGCTATTCTACGTCACGCAGCTGGTCACATGACCACACTAACCGGAAGTGACATCGATTATTCGAGTCGCGGCTCCCCGCTAAATGACAATGGACTGGTCGCGAGTATCCACAATCACGCTGATTATCTGAAGAAACTCAAGTTTGCTGGGGACAATTAATATGTAGTTCTATTATCACATCATAATGCACTTATTATGACGTACTAAGTATTTCCGATATATACGGTGCTACGTAACAATACACATTATTAGAATTCGTTCTTATTATCCCATCTTAGACGGCTTTGTGACGTTTATTGCGGCAATAAAACTGACAACGGCAGATGTCGCGCGATTTGCTAATTATGACGTCACTTTCGTCGGCTCCTGATTCGACCTAGAGCATCGGTTGCTATGACAACGTTTGTTTTAATTGTTTGCGTAACAATGAATATCGCGACTAACATCCGACGACTTCGGTTTTATGAGGCGAGCCATATGTCTGCTGGCTGTGAGCAAACAACAGGGTTTGTTACTTCCGTTCTAGAATCGCAGTTTTTGACTTCGATCAAAATAATTTATTCGACCTTGTGACGTAATAGAAGGATATAAAGGCCGCATCGCGACGACTATTCTTCACATTCGAGATTTAGCATTGTTCCGTAACAGTCGTCAACCACGTGTCACTGACGTCATCAGATTAAAGGAAACATGAAAGTTGTTCCATATTTTGTATTGTTATGCACAATTGCTGTTATTACGTTACAGCCGGTTCGCGCAGCAGCGCTGAAAGACGAAAGGTAAGCTCGCAACAATAGCTATGTGACGTCATAATTACGTATTTTATTTTTAGTGATGACGTAATGGAGAAGAGATACGTGGAGAACGCGTTCACAAGTTACACCGCGAAACAGCTCGATCGCGCAGCTTATCAACATTTACTTCGATTGTTCGGAAAAAGGTGGGTTGTGACGTCATAATATGCTTCAACTAACCCAGGCGGGCTAGGAATAGGCAACCTGTTTCACTTAGAGCCATTTTAACCGATATTTCACAAAATAAAAATCACTGGGAGCCGCAAAACTAATATTATTTATGCAATAAAAAGGAAACAACACTGTGTGCGATAAAGACGCAAGTGTTCTTCTGTTTGTTTCACTTATGCATGGGTATTAAACTTATTAGGCATTCGTCATAGTAGGAATGAATATAATAAGAGCCGCATCAGAAGGATGGAAGAGTTGCAGGTTGCCCACCCTTGGCCCATCATCAGTTCGAAACTTCACCGATAAAAAAATCGTAAAGCATACAAATCAACAGTCTTAATTATTAATATTCAAATTAGGTAGTTGGCTATGCAAACCGTACATAACAATGGTTGGCGGAGTTGCTTTCATTATAATATTATTCATAAACTGGGACATTGTGTTCAAAAGGTTGCCGACACCTGTTCTAACCCTTCTCACTGACAGAACCTATCCTAAACGATCCTGGAATGATGTCACAACAGAAAGTGACGTTGCAGATGACGTAGCCGACCAAGCTGATGACGTGGACAGAAATTACGTCATGATCATCGCGCGGGAAGATTTCCTCGAGAAAGTTCTCAACAAAGCTCCCCGGGTTGTGACGTCACAATAGCTGACGTCATAACGGAAATCGATTTTTATACTTTGACGTCATAATTGAATTGTTTATTCGTAATAAAGTGCATCAAACAAAGGGTTGAAGGAATATACTGACGGTACCGACCGCGCACACCACAACGAACACGAATAGGAACATCCGGTCGATCACCATGGCAACGTATTTCCAATCCTCGTGGATCTGACATAGAAATAATATAATCATGAAAATATGTGAAAATAAGAACTTTGTATAAAGCAGAAAAAGGCATGTGTGGGATCGTGTGGCCGAATGGTTAACGCGACAGATACATATACCACATACAATAATACGGCCTTGGCAACGAGATCATAATGGGTTCGAAACTTAACCCGATAAAAAGAGTCGTAAGATATAACTACAACAAGTTCACAACTGCTTGAATTGAATAGGCGTAGGCGAATCCAACCTTGAGGTCTAAATTGAACATGAACTGCTGGTGTTGGCGAATCCAACAACTCAAATGTTGAGTTGGACCCCTCGTGAAAGGGAAAACACAAGGGGCGTTACCACACGGGCAATCATTAAATTACCATTGGGTCACCAGAGCTAATGCAGTGTGTTGATTAGTTTAGTTCAATTTATTTTTTTCTTTTCGCGATGAAAACACACAACGAATCCTTCCATGCAAATTTAGAATTTCAAACTACAATAAAGGAAATGCTACAGGTTCAAATGAATTTATGTGGCAGTAGATGGGCTGTGTTCGGGCGACATTAGCCCAGTGGCTTGGCCAAGGACACCACTAACGCCTGAACAAATATTTTCGACCCAACTATTATGACAACACGATCTGTTCCATAGAAATATAGAACCGATATAAAATACATCGACAATAAAATAATTGTCGAATTATAGGAGAGTAAAACGGGTACTAACCGCGAATCAACATTCGGGTTAGTCTAAAATAAGATATTCCAGAATGTATAGATATCCTATAAAACTTACATTTTTATTTCTATCTTCCGCCTTTAAGTGATCGGATATTAGTTTAACGCCCTCTAGCGCCGAACTAATGTCACGTGATAACTGCACTTCCGGTTGTTTCCGTTTTCTTATGACGTCACTTCCCGAGAGATCGCTGACGTCGACTTTGTATTTGTTATCTGTGACGTTGTTGTAAAGAATATTTATGACGCACAATGATGACTTAAATTATGACGTAATGAGATGACGTCATACGTACCATCACAAGAGCATTGATCGGTTCCGGGTCGTTGCATCCCGATAAACGGGGGGATGACTTGAAGGAATGTCCGTCTGATCCATGGCGACATCTCGTGGGTGGATGGCGAGCGGTGATGAATGTTCAACACGCACACACTCGCGATGATGGAAAACGTCACAAGCATCATTGTGAACATCAAGTACTTCCCTGTGACGTAACAATAAGGTTTATAGCCGAACAAACATTTCGAATTGGGCCATACCTTGACTCCACACAAATTCAGTTTAGAAAGAAAACAATAATTACGTCATTATTTAAGACGTCATGGGAACCAGAGTACATAAATGACGTCATACACTGAGTTTACACGTATATATGACGTCAATAATGTATGGCGTTATAGATTTAAAGAAAAAAACTTTTCTATTTCCAGTTTTAAAATAATTAAACTTTAATATTAAACACTCGATTTTCGAATGTTAAATTAAAGGCATATTGTGACGTGATACACACCAATAAGCGGCACGTCGAGCGAGGTCGGAGGAACGATCTTCGATATGAGGAGGAGGAAGACAGTTAGCGCGAGAAGCACAGATATACACAAAGTCATCTTCTCCCCGCAATCCGATGGGAGGTAGAATACCAAGATGGCGAGCGATGTGATGAGGATGCACGGGATGATGAGGTTCACGGTGTAGAAGAGCGGTTTCCTCCGAATCACGAGGGAGTAGAGGAGATCCTGGTAACTCGGGTCATCCGCGTTCAAGTTCATCATCCCGGGAGTTGCCAGGATGTCCCATTCCCCACTCGGCGTGAAATCGTCCAATGTGGCGTTCGGGTTCATCAACTTCAACTCTATGTCGTCACTGGGGATGACGTCATTATTGCGTCATATTTAATTACGTCACTTAGTATGACGTTAACTATAAAGATGCACATGTATGTACAAATTTTGATTTTTTTGACTAAATGTTGACGTCATACATAGTGACGTCACGTATTACGACATAGAACACGATGACGTACCGGTCGTATGTCCAAGATCTGAACATCATGGTGCAATTCTGCTCATCGAACGGGAAGTGACGTACTTTGATCTTGCAAGCAGACTTGTAAATGGCGGGAGGCATCCACGTCACAGTGCCATTGTTCAAGATAATCGCGTTCGATTGCAGCGACACTTCGTATGTTCCGTCAGCACTACGTCACAATGCGTTACCATCATCATCATGGGTGTATTACGTCACAAACCTACTTGTTATAGAGGACGATATCGGGAAGCCATATCATGTCGGAGGGAAGCTGCACCTTCGTGATGTTCTCGTATTCGGTCGGTTGCCATGACAACCGCTCATCCACCCACACTTGAGGGAGCCATACTTTCGTGATCATGAACTGCTCGCGCTCATTCTGTGTGACGTAATAATTATGCTACAGATGCAACCCGGTTTATGACATAATAAACAACATCTACAACGCGAGGAACATTTAACTTCTATGACGTCATAAAGACTCACAATGCCGATGAGTTGCGAGATAATGAGATCGAAGTTGACCTCCACCCTCCCCCCCAACACCCAACTCGGTCGAATCAACTTGTTGTATCTTCCGCTGTCCAGTAAGTGACGTAACAATTCCTCTTCCGCGTGGGCTGATGTACACTCTGTGACGTCATAATTTTAATTCTGAATAAACAACGAACTCAAACGTTAACTGTGAACACAATCTAACCTTGTATGACGTAACACAGGCAGAGCGCGATAAGCACGACACGAAACATCCTTGCGAATTCTGGAATGACGACACAATAGGCAGCTGCGCGACAATCGATTGCCTTCTTCTTGCATCTTTCCACTTATGAGGTCACAGACGCACATGGAAATCCATTTATCACGTCACGGTGCACAATCAAGCATCGGTAATACGTCACAACGAAACTAATTGTGACGACAAGGTCAACTTTCGGATTAATTTCGCGATCGATTTTAATTTCAACCTTATTACGTAACAAATAAGGTGGATTTCACATATGACAGAACAATCGAACTCGTGTTTAACAGTGTTTTATTGTTGCGCTTATATGACGTCATAAACCACAACAATCGGAAGTAAAAATCAACTAAAAAAGAAGACAGATTTATTAACTTCGGTTAAATCAAAATCACCTTTCGGTGGAATATTGTTTAATAAATCGCGTAACAATGGCTGCTCTGACGTAATAACCGCTGAATCAGCTTTATGACTCGGCAGAAATTTATGCAAATGAGCAGCGAGTTGTTCCAGAATCGGCTGCGAATGAAGTTTGACGAACTGGTCGCGACAGATAATGTTCATATTGTCGACGTCACAAGCGTGCGTCCAGTAACAATCGTGCACCGCCGAGAACTTTACCCCGGCCCTGTAGGGGAATTCCCGTTAATAGGGGGGCATAAATTTGCAAGGGTGAAAACCACTTTATAAGTGGGTCTATGTTTTAGGTGTGGAGCATAATAATTAAGCTAAAATTATTTTGGAAAAATTAAATTTGCCTAAATCTATTGTTGAGACTTGTAGGATTATGCAAATTAGTTTGATGGCCCACCTGTGGCAGTAGAGAGCAGTGAGCATCATATGTGTGGAGTCGAGTGAATGAATGAAGTTGGGGGGGAAAGCGTTCGATTGTTTCCTTGTGTTGGGGGTGGGGGTGGTACGTGCGTAGCTCATACGTTGTACCTGGCTGTCCATTCTATGTATCTCCGTGTTTAAGTATGGCTGCGTTACTAGGAGCCCCAATGGAGTTTCCCATTCAAGGGAATCCCCCCCACGTGATACACATCTTGCCAGGTCGGTGAACCATTTCTGTGACAATTGCTATTGTTATACATGTTACTGTGATAATGATGTCATGATACAGATTGTCTCCTATGACATCACAACATCATGACATCATGGCAACCATGACATCACAACACCCATGACATCACAACACCCATGACATCACAACACCATGACATCACAATACCCATGACATCACAACACCCATGACATCACAACACCATAACATCACGACACCATGACATCACGACATCACAACACCCATGACATCACAACACCATGACATCACAACACCCATGACATCACAACACCCATGACATCACAACACCATGACATCACAACACCATGACATCACAACACAATGACATCACAACCCCCATGACATCACAACACCTGTATCCTCCCAGCCCCCGTGAAGATCTCATTGATACTCTGGAAGAGCGAAGCGACGAGGTAGGAGGAGGCTTTGCCGACGTGTTTCTTGGGGAAGTCGTCGAGGTAGAGGAGTTGTCGTTGCACCTGGAGTGATCCTCCGTATCTGGGGGGGGGGTTATTTTTAACGTTTTTTTACCGAATAAATTACGACTTGTCAAAGGACCTGGTTTATAGCACGAATAACTAATACCCCTGGCCTACATGGCTACATGGTATCCATGTTTGTCGTTTTCATGGTAAACAAGAGTAATTAATGAACTTCATGCTCAGTACTTCATGTCTAGGCTACAATGACATCACAACCCACCTTGTGACACCATAAACAGTTGTCATAACAGTTTGTTTGATCACTTGTCGCGTCACAAAGCCTTCTAAAATCTTCGCAATTTCCAGCCCTTTAGCGGCATCTAGTGCCCGACGTTCTTCCACTTTATCGGCAACTCCGGAATAAATATCCTGAGGAACACTAGAGGGAGCAAGATTGACCTGCTGAGCGCCGAGCGAGTCGCGACCGAGCGCAGCGTAGTGCTGGAGTCCGTTGCATGACCCGTCCTGATAGATTGGCAGGTGACACACGTATTCCTGCGGACACCGTGACCTCACGGCATCGGCAAGCGCCATGCACACCGCCAACGTCTGCCACGGCTCGTCTGACAATCGCCACCACCCGCGGCCCTCCAGTGGGCGATCTGCCGAGTCCAAGATATCCTCCATCACCTACATAGAAATGCAAATTAAAAGGTTGGAAAAAGTTGTTGATTGGTCGAAACCAAAGATACCTCATTTGCATAATGGTCGAAACCATAGATACCTCATTTGCATAATGGTCAAAACCATAGATACCTCATTTGCATAATGGTCAAAACCATAGATACCTCATTTGCATAATCCAGTCGCGCTTGAACGCCTTCTTTCTTTTTCGTTCCCGTCAAGTTGATCAAATGAATCTTCATCCAATCCAGTCCTCTGCCTCCTAGTGGCTTCCCGTCAGCGAAAAGAAACAGCGACCGCGACACGTCCGACCCCATGTAATTGAGATGGCGCGGCACTGGGTACGTTCGGCCCCTGAAGTCCAAGTTATGCGGGAACCAGATGATTCGGTCGCGATAGTGGTTCGCGATGGAGAGTTTGTAGAGACTATCAGCGTGGAGTGATGACATCTCGGATCGCAACTTCTTCGATGTTCGAGCTGCTTCATACAGCGCTCGTTGCTCTGCGGATGGGAGTTCCCCTAACCCAGATAAATCCGGGGTGACCGGGGCTTCGGATGCGGGGGGTGGAATCGCTAATGACTTGTCACCTGTCATGTCATAATTTATTAAAATGCTATTATGATGTCATAACATGTGGTTGATGTCACAATATGTAAAATTCTTTTATGATGTCATAACAATGCTTGATGTCACAATATGTGATGTCACAATATGTGATGTTGCAACATGTGATGTCGCAACATGTGATGTCGCAACATGTGATGTCATAAGGTATGATGTCATATTACGTAGTGCAACAAAGGATGACGTCAGTTACCTTTATTCCGGAACAGATGAAGTTGCACATCGAGGACACGCTGGTTGATCCTCCAACCCACTGATCCGAGGATATTTAACGCATCAGTGACCGCAGCAACGTTCGCCTGCTCAACCATATCGTCATCTCGACCAATCACATCGTGGTACGATCGGATGAGCTTGGTGGGGGCCACCAGGAACCCCCCCTGTGGTGCATGGGGTTACTTTCTACAACTTACGATGTATTATGCTAGATAGGTTTACTCTGAAGGAGTAAACACAAGGAAAGGTATTCTATACTTAATTAACAGTTTACTTGCCCACTATCCGCACTAAAGCGGCACAATTTTATAAATTACGAACTTTTTGATAATTTTAAATTCTAAAAATTTAAATCTACAAGAAAATTGCAAAACGTAATGAAATCAAACTTCTAGAAAAGGGGAATTACCTGCCCGGGGTTAATCCAGGGTAAAGGGGGAACCACCATGGGTAGGATACTGGTTTCGAATTCAAAATCATTTTTAGCCATTTTCATGAGGTCGACGTACGCTGGGTGGGGTATGGTCATCCCATACATCTTGCCCCCGTATACTTTGTATGTGTTGAACACCGCTGGTATGTTACGCAACGTACCCCCTGGCCGATGGAGGTCAAAGGTCAAAGTTGACACCATGACCTCCAAGAGTTTGAACCCGACCGTGAAAATCCACAAATTCTGCCACGGCGATATAGGATCTCTATGGTTGATATATCCGAGTTCTTTTTGCAGTTGCGTCCACAAATGTCGTGGGGACAGATTGCATCTATCGTTCGTGTATATCTCCATGTACTTTGAGTAAATGTTGGAGAGTTCGCTGTAATAGCCCCTCTCATGCCGCTGGGATATCACGTAGCGAGAATATACTTCTTGTCCGAGTTGACAACACAACACAAACGCAATGTTCCCTGATGACGGTAGTGACTTCATACTTGTCATTATGATGTCAACAAACACATCATCAGGCAAGGCACATAGAAAGGGGTAAACCCCACTTGAGCGGCGCTGAGCGTATTTATTAAACTTATCGCGCTCAGTGGATTTGAGTTGATTGAAAGCTGTCAGAAGTTTGGTTTCCCACATTTTATGCAACAATTCAGTTTCTGCTTGTTTCCTGTTGGGGAGCTTCAATTATTATTTCTTTAAATGAAACGAAAAATGCATAGGTATACCAAAAAGCAGATAAACTATATGTAGATATATTGGGTTACATCAGCCCATATTAACCATTTTAAATTGTGTTTTAATGCAGTATTGTTACGAGCGGCTGCAATTTTCTTTGCAACAAAATCAATGAAGGCGTTTTCTGAAGGAAAGTTTCCATAATTTGCCACAACCCTGTATACAGGATAAGGCAGGTTATACATTTCCACAAAACAAATTAATAACTCCATTATTTCCATATTTTTCTCATTGATAAAGTGTTTTAACCAATCTGATTTCCAATACAGATTTGTGCATTCAGAGATTTTGATTTCTTACGAAAGGTTGGTTTATGTGATGTCTATGTACAACTTATAATGGGATTGTGGTAATCATCATCACCAATATGATGATTTGTTTTGGGAACTATTTGCTTAGCCATACATTAAAGAAACAACTGACCAAGTAAGTGGCAGGGATTCGATCAAATAACCCTTCGGCTACAAACCGACTAAACAACCAATGTTGAGAGGGAAAATACATAAATTACTCACTTTCCCACTTTCTTCGATTGTTTGGATTTATTCTTCAGCAGCACATTTGGTATGTTCTCCTTCCCTGCAAATTCCTGTGTGAGCTGTTCCTTGAAGAAATTATCCAACGTTTCCCGATTCACCGAATCCATCTTGATTGACGTGTTTGTGACATCATCTGATAAATCCCGTGTGAGTGGGTTGCTGCCATCTAGTGGTGGTTTCGGCGAGTGTTGGAACGAAGGGGAGAGAGTTTGAATAGCGAGGTTGCAGAACTTGTAAGTATCCCCCCCGACAGTACAACCATCAAGTAGTTCGTCGAACGTATACGCCTCGCAAAACTTTGTCGTCATTTTTTTCACCAAATGCTTGTTGTTACATTGGAACCTATGGGGGATTTAAAAACTTACTAAAAATTTTGATATGGTAAGTCAAATCTTGCGGGTACTCAAAACGTGATTATTCCCTTACTAATTATACTTTTATTAATATAAAAATTGATATTCTGGCTTGTTGTTGTTTCTTAATATGAAAATCGTACAGGTATAGTCCGAATTTAAAAGCAAATTATTAATATACAATGATCCCTATTATAATTTATACAAATCTGCTATAAATAACAAAATCAAGTTTTCATGATTACTTTTGCAGGGAAGCCAACACACAAGCACACGAGGCAGCAGAGGGCTGCAAACCAGATTCGCGAATCTTCTCGAACAAAATCAAGTTCATGGAGAGAGGGGAAGTGATGTCGTTGTGCAGGGGAAGTTGGTTGGATGGGGGGAGGTCGGTGATCCATCGCATCATGTATGTCACGAGCTGGGAGGGTTCCATGATCATTGTTTGGGTTAGTTTATTTTATTTTTCCACAATGAAAACATGAAGCAGGAATATTGCTAAAAATTTGAAAAACGGGAAAAAACGGCAAAACGACAGTCTGTAGAACACGTCTAAAAAAGCAATAAATTATTAAAATTCGGTGTAATGGTTGTTGTAGAATTTAATTTTTAGAAATGAGCAGAAAATTAATATATTCTGATGCATTCTCAATATAATAGAAATGGTAAAAGGATACCTCTAAACTCTAAATTTATAATTATTTATGTGAATGGGGAAAACGTGCAATCACACGCACTCATCGTTGAGTTACCGGAGCTATTGCAGTGTATTGTATGTGATTAAGTAATTATATGTATACTGGAGTGACTATGGAAGCAACGAATGTAGGATGGAAAATATTAAGTTAATTACCAGCAGGACATCAAATATTGAAACAAATATATGGGGATCTAACCTTATGGTCAACGGAGGGAGCTGATTGGTCAAGTTTAGTGATCACCGTAGAAATGGCGTCGCTAGGCAACCCGACGTGAAGGCAAGTTTGAACGAAGTTGAATAAAAACTTTGGGTTTGTTGACATCTCTCTAACGAATTTGCTTGTGTACGTTGTTTTCTTGGGCTGCTCTTTGTTTGGGGGGATTCCCATGTATTCATTAATCTCTGTGGATAGATAATTAATTTTAAATCAACAAAATAAGTATAAGCAGTGATAAGATATTAGTTGGGGTTCAGTCATTCAAGGTTAAGATCCACCAGTGGCACAAAGTCTTTCAATCTTCGAAAATGCATAAATGCATCTCAAAGATCCTTTTTATTTATAATTATTGTACCGGTACCGGTTTCCCGAAAAAAATTACATAATGCACCCATTCGTCCTTGGTTTGCAACCAGGTTAATTGCTTGACAAATATGCAACTCTCATCTGAGACATGCAACTGTTAGATCTGCCATTCTTGCCAGAATTGTGCTTGTGTTGATCATGATTGAGAAATGTGGCAATTGTGTGTGTATTATTGAATAACACAGATTTTAAAATTTCTTAACAAAATGTGCCGTAATAATCATCTTAGGATCACAGAATTAGGATAGGATGTTTATGTTTTTCCTCCTAAATGTAAAAATGCAGGGGGCTTTATCACTAGAACAATTGTCAGATCAACTCGCGCCCAATGTTTTTTTAAGACAGCTTTTGCAGCGGTACCTCTAAATCAGGGATGTCCAACCTTTTATTGTACTGGGCCGCATTGTCACTTAAAATAATTCAATGGGCCACAGAACCTATTAAATTTCAATAAAAAGGGCAGGGTTCGAATTAATGGTTTTGAAATGATTTGCGAAATGCGCGGATAAGGATCGCGCGAAAAAAATTTTGGTTATGATAAATTGCCTTAAACGACCAGAAATATATTTATTTCATAAAGCAGACAGTACCGTTATTTAGTAGTACAGTAGTGATAAATTGCGATAAACGTAAATTCAAAGGGGGGGTGTAGCATCTCCCCAATCATAAATAAAGGAATCGTGGTATATTAACGCATAATGGCGATTATTGCCTTGTGATAGCAATGCTTATTATACGCCAATAATGCAAAGTAAAGCCAAGGTAAATAAATAATGTTATGTTAAAGGCAAACGTTGTTATATTAACGTGTTGAGGATTTATTATTAAAAGTGCACGAAATCAGTACTGTACCGGCAATTTATATTTTCGCGATTTTGTTAAATTTTGTATTTCGTAAACTTTAGAAAACGGTTCGCGAATAGCGATTCGCGATCCCTTAATTTCAACCCTGAATGGGTACATAAAGCCATTAATTTCATCTTTGAAAAAGAGAACAAATAACACACATATAGAAAAAAACAAAATCTTATTTTTGCAATACAAAGTCAATGAGATAAGTTTTTGTCGTCCGTCGGTTTCTTTCTGCAGTTTTGATGTTTACTGCGTCCCTAAAAGCTGACTGATACATTTATATTGGGCCAAGATTTAAAGTTCAAATACTACTTGGAGTAAAAATGACTAGCGGGCCGCACAAAAATTCTCAGGTGGGCCGCAGTGCGGCCCGCCGGGCCGCCAGGTTGGACATCCCTGCTCTAAATACTACAGGACCGCTTGGAGCGCATGGAGCGCTTAAATCACTTGGATCGCTTGGAGCGCTTGGATCGCTTACTATACTTCGTAATTACAAAAGCCATAATAATATTGTTAGGGTTGGGGTTAAAGTTAGTTCTGGGGTTGAGATTAGTGTTTGGGACAGGGTTAGAATTACTTTCCATAGCAATCTAAGTGATCCAAGCGATCCAAGCGCTCCAAGCGGTCCTGTAGTATTTAGAGGCACCCCTTTTGCAGTGCATATGTATGATTAAGATATTCCATTAATTAAATAGAACCCATTAATCCACTGGGTTAAGGCAACTGCCTTGTCCAAGGACACAACCAACTAGCTAGCGACCAGTTTCATACCTTCAACCCTCCGTCTGAAAGGCAATAATCTACCAAGCTATTCGGTAGGATTATGTCATACTGCAGGCGGGCAGGTGTGGTCAATTCTTAGTAGACTTATTAATACGGAAATAATTTCCTCTGGTGAACAAAACATTCCTTCGCCAACACATGTTTCGATAGAAACAAATCATTTTTAAAAACATAAAACACAAACCGTTTTGTTCTGGTTGGTTTTGAGGTGAAAAAAGTTCGTTTATACTCGTGGATGCAAAAACGTCATGGTCAGTCAAATGATTGGTGGTCATCGCCTGATTACGTAATCCACTGATTGAACTTGACCGGTGAACTTTACGAAATCTTTCGTCACATCTTCGTTTTGAGCGTAGAAGTTTGATTATATACCTGCTCTTGGCCACATTTCGGGTGTTTAATTGAAGCATGGTTGAAACACTGCAGCCCAGCAGTTATTACATATTTAACATTGATTAATAAATAATAAAAATTTTCATCTTTCATCCAAATCTGAATTTTCTACTTTTGACATTGCCATGCGTATGATCATTAGTCCGTGACGACATAAACATCACATTTATGACGTCATTATTTAAAAATAAAATTTCAAGAATCCAGAAGTTCCAAAAATCGAGACATAAAAAATGATTTAGAATCTAAAATTATTTACCAAATTATAAATATTCAACCAATACAGTATCCAGATTTTCTAAATATTGTTCATTAAAACAACATACCGTGATTTATTGAAGGAAATCATAAAGGTAAGTTAATAATCATAGTTTTAATTTAATATTGTATTTGAGGGGATCATATTTCAAAACTTATTGTGAATCATCATGTATTCGTTTTATGAAGTCACAACCATAACAAAGGTTGCGCAATCTATTGTCATCGCTGTGTGATTATGACGCAGCAATTATTATCGTTACATCGATTGGTACTGGTAGCGACAAAGAATCATCGAGAAGTTTTGAACAGATGTGAAGATAAACTCAAGCATTCTCGAACAGAAACACTCGAAAATCGCGATTACGTGTTTGTGACAATATAAAGAGTACGAAACTGAGAAAGAATTAACTGTTACGTAACAATGGTGTGTATTCCGTGCATTGTTATCCCATTGTTCCTATGGATCTACCACAAGTTCATCCAGCCATGGGTTTACCCCGTGATATCGAAGTTCTGGACTCCGAAATCTATCGACAACAGCACTTCGAATGATACGAAAAAGGTAAGTTTGAAAATATCACTTTTCACTAAAAATTATGTTTTAGTTTTTTTAATCTAACACCAGTATTATTTTTTATACATTTAGTTTAAATATTTTGAAAAATGCAATTTATTTACCAATTTTGTTGTGTAAGTTTTAGTATGGCATAAAATAATTTTAAATGACATAACAATGGCCATTCTTTTAGTGTCCGTTCACAAACGGGACTTCGAATGAAGTTTCAGCCGGTGGGGAAGAAGTGTCCGACAAAAAGACTGATTAATATTGTTTCTATTTTCTGTGCAATATGTGAGGTGTCATTTGTATTGTTTTAGCGTCATTTCAATAAAAGACAAAAGTTAAAATCATTATTTATTTGCACGCAAAACAAGAAAACAATTGTGTGTCTTTCCCCTTAAATAAATATATACCAACAAGAAAACAGATTAAAAAGGGGCAAAAACAAAGAAATGGGATATCGGGCGCTACTGTCATGCTTAGCTTGTTACTGGCCACAGTAGAATTCATATTACACTACATGGGTGGGTAAATCATTTGTATTTCTGTGGGTGGAAAGTTATGATAGAGAAGTCACCTTGTGCTTGTAGTGTATTCGTGAGCGTTATATATCGATGAATTGATGATACAATATTGTTATGATTACGGAAATTTTAAGAAAATAAATATGACTAAAAACCTTGTTATTTTTTATAATATTGGAAAAAAAAATTACAATTCGAGGTGAAAAATTTATAAAATCTCTCACAAAATTGAAGATTTGTGCAAAGGAGAAATGTAAGTAGCAGCAAAGGTAGACATTGCATCTGTTTATTAAGGTGAGGGGGATAGTAATTTTCACACTGTCCAAACTAGCATGTTCATACACATGAATGTATGACATTGTGTGAGGACTAGTAAATGTCCATTCATTCAGAATGGAGAACAAATGTCTCCAGCCTTACCCAGAGAGGTAGTGGTGGTAGAGAAGCCCCATACAACTGGCTCCGAACCAGTTGGTGGCCCCCCACCATGTTACATACGAGTACACTCCTCGTAATAATTGTGGGGTCAGTATGTCTGTGATGTCATGAAGGCCATTGTTGAAAGATGCCACCATCTCAACAAATGTAGATTCCCTTGTGAGCATAGTCGAGTTGGCGGCCATAGTTATCGTCGAGTTGGCGACAAAACTCGGTGAGAATTCCTTCCATGAAAATCCTCCAAGACTTTTCAAGCACAAAGCAGAGCAGAGAAGAAATACGATTGGACTCAAGTATTGCATCGCGACAACACCAAGGTAGTAGAAGACGTGGGAAACAGTGCGTTGCAACTCAAAGTTCGTTATCATCCCCGATTCCTTCTTTATTTTGTTCAACTTCTCATAAGCGAGGTTGAGGTAGGCTTGGAGGTGACTTCGCATGAGTACCAACCGGAGAATGCACACAAGCACCACGAATACAATCCGAGATATATCGAACTGGTAGTTGGTGAGAATGGGGGTCAGGCTGGGGTGCATTATTACATCTCTAGCAAGGGGTTTCACCCACAGCAGGGTTATTATCAGGGGAGCGAAGAAATTGAAATGAAGAACCAGGTTAAAGAGATGGTTGTCTCTGGAGTATTTCAGTGCATGGGTGTACATTTGCGCCATTCTGATGGCTGGGAAAGCTATCAATGTTCCGTATATCGCACTGAACCCTGCAAGCAATAGTTTCAATCCTGACAATGAAAATTGCTGAGTTATCATCGTCGAATTATGCTGAGTCACATTGTGCACTGAATCAACTCCAAATTCTAGAATATCTTCACGAACCATCAGAACAGCAAGTCCAGATAGAAATGACATCATTCCAAAACTTATTGACATAGAAATCTCACCACCAGCATTTGACTTTGCGTAAAGCCATAAAATAGAAATCATATTTTTTACGGCGAACCACACCGACAATGCGATCCAAACCATAGAAATATTAAATTCCCGCTCAGGTGACCATAGTTCATAATACAACTCCGTTCCTAAGTAAACGAAAAGGACGAAAACCGAGTAATCTACCAACCATTCATAGTCAGGGTAACTGCGCAACACAATAACATTCATTGGCCGAACGGGCTCCATGTCCAAAGAAATCTCTAAATTCCTCGGGACTTTAAAGCTTTTCTCCTCACTTTGTTGATTTTTGCGAAAACGAGCTTTTCCGTTCACTTTTTCCGCTGGTTTTTTCGCTAGTTTTCGTAATTCTTCATCTGTTGGGTGCTTGTACCTAACCAGAGAGCCACTACAGAGTAGCCATCGTCCGAATGAAAATAATGGCATCAGCTTTTGCAGGAAGCAAGCCATTATCAGTGTGAAACATAACTGGAAACCAAATATTGCCATCTTGTACCTGTGGATAGATTCATTATGAATGTTAATCCATTTCAACACATGTGTCGAACACATAGTATAAAAATGAGACACAGAAAAACCAATTGTCATAAAAGCATGCATAATTGTTTGGCCGAATGTAAGGCTACAGCTTTCAGCCATTAGTTTGCAGAAACTATAGTCGCTAGCTAGTCGGTTGTGTCCTTAGGCAAGGAACTTAACAGACATTGTCCAACTGATTTGATTAATGGGTTCTACTAAATTGAATACCTTATCTTAGACAAATGAAACACTGTGTATTTATAAGTTCTGGGAACTTTTAAGCCTGTGGTCATTACATCCGTGTGAAGGAGGAGTCACATGGAACGAATAATAGCTGATAAGCACAACATGTGGCACATGTAGGGATGCACAAACTAGAATATCTTGGTATTCTAGAATAGTTATTTCGAATCCAGAATATCGAATCCTATTCTATATTAAAAAGCAAACTCCAGTTAAAGTGGCAAGATCGTCAAAAATTCCTGCTTCAGCTGACCACTTCTTTGGCCAGTGTGATTACATACTTATAATCATAGGCGGCGACTTCAGTAAAATGTTACCGTTGCGCGAAATTGTATGACGTCACAATCGGCCCTATGCCTCGAACTAACTGGGATAGAACTATGATACTAACGATTTACAAAGCTAAAAGATTAAGCCAGGAGTTTTAAGTGTTTAATCTAACTACTTCCCCCGCTGGAATATTGCGTGGTCGTTAATACGCTGCTCAGCGTCAACAATACGGAAAGAATATACCAAATATTTATGTGTCTGCGAGGGCTGTGCAAGAACCCAGATTCTTATAAAGGTTAACTGATCAAAGAAAAAAACCGTTAACCGTTAACCGATGTTAGCCTACTGTTCTCTCTAGCTAATACTTAGTAACTGGAAGAACATGGGGAAAACGGGAGTGCGTCGTCAGTGGTCCTGTATTGAATCTAGGTCAACGTAACCCTAGGTCAAACCGCCGATCAAAGCAATAAACACCGCTGGAAAAGCGGCGTTGCGGTTTGACGATTTAATGTGATAATTATTTAAATGCGCAGGGAATTTTTTGCGTTATTATAAAACAGACATTGCGGCGCAACGGCGGAAGACGGCGCCCATGCTTATTATATCCGTTGTAATCAACGCTGTTGCAATATGTACAATGGAAATAAAAAGGAACTCCATGCAATTATAGTTTCTTAATGTGCAATGTATATTATTTCGAATCCAAATATTCGAAATAAACGTAATATTTGGATTCGAATCCTACGGGATTCGAATCCGGAAGATTCGATATTCTAGTTTGTGCATCCCTAGGCACATGGTTCCTATATTTTGTACAAGTCCGCTAGGTCCAGCGCTAGGTCCGCTAGAGTTAGTTTTAAACATGGGGTTGGGAGTTAGGGTTAGTTCTGGGGTTAAGATTAGTGTTTTGGGAAGGGTTTAAATTAGTGTTTAGGGCAGGGCACTGGACCTAGCGCTGGACATAGCGGACCTGTACAAAATAAAGGGACCCTGTGGTACATATTGAATAATTACAAAACCACAGATTTGCTACACAAAGTTGCTTAGTATTAACTAACCTTCCTTAACTATAGTTTCCTTCCGGTTTTAAGTGGAATGTTAAGAGCCGTTACTATGTGTATCTAAAAGGAAACAACGCATCAATCTAAAGATAAAATTATACAATAGCACATTGGCAAGGTCAACTTGGGGGCCATATAAGGGGATGAGAGATACCACACACTAAAACTATGAAAACTAATTCTAACCTGACCCATCACAATATCTCAGCAAATGAACTAGCCATAACACTAACCTGACGAAACTAATCTTAATTTTATTTTGGACTTCCCTCGTTTAGTTTTTTTTAGTTACCTCAGCGTCACTTCTTAATAAAATTAACGAGTTGCATTCGGAACTTATAAATTAGACCAGTAGTTATTAAAAAACATCTAAATGCAATCTCTGTATCTTCTAATGCTATTGTAAGATGATTCTGGAATAAATAACAACTAAGAACGAGTTTTCGCGCCAACGCAGTTGTCGTCACAATGCAGAAATAATCCGATTGTTACGAATAAAAGCGGGAACATCTGGAACTTGTTTAGAGGTTACTAAAGGTCAAATCAGGTCAATTATTAACGGAGTTAATTAATTAAGTGCATTATATTGAGCATTGACTAAATAGATTATCTGTTATATCCTGGAGGTCGTATCTTTACAGTGAACGTATTATGGGCTAGGTTAGCTCTTAGCTGTACTGGAAGCGCAAAGAAGCGCCAACTGAAGGTTGTGGGATCGAAACAGCTGTCTGCTAGTCGATTATTTTCTCGGGTGGGAACTTATTGGATGTTGACTGTACCCGGAATACTTTGCTACAGTTTTAATTAAACTATTAAATCAGTTAGAGTTTGTGCGATGTCCTCTAAGTGCCTTGCACAAGGACATAATCGATTAAGAAGCGGCTTGGATAATAAGTTCGCTTGCTATTAGCCATTACTGTGCATTGACGACCAATTAGACTTGTCATTGCTGAGTTGTATTTTCATAAGTACTGTGTCCCCAAACACTTTAATCGCGGATAAATTATATAATCTTTGCACAACAGCACAAGTATGGTGCAGTGGGTAATCATATGATACAACAATCATGTTTTATCCCTAGTAATGGATAAACACGGAAGAACCACCACACGGGTAATCGTCTGATAACTTCTTGAATACGATTAGGATTCATATCATAATACGTAAATGACGTTAACAAATGTGAAATCGTAAGTTATGTGGCCGAGATTACAGGGTAAATCTCAAAGCTATTGCACTGTGTGATATATGGTACGTTGCTTTAGTTTTAGAAGAACCCATTAACCCACTGGGTATAGGTGGCGTTCGCAAAGAGTGTTGCCCAGGGACACCATCGGGCGACGGCTATTCAATGACTGGTTTCGTACGTAGAACCTGTTGCTTGCAGATGGCCGACGCTCTTACCGATCAAGCTTAAACGTCCGACTGTTTATTCGTCATCATCAGTAGGATAGGATAGGATGTTTATCATTATGAATGAGAAAACCAAGGGGGTTAACAAACGGGCAATCGTCAGATCACCTCGCGCCCACCGTCGGGTTACCGGAGCTATTGCAGTGTGTTGTATATGATAGACAGTCACACGTTCCTTCAATTTGGTAGAACCCATTAATCCGCTGGGTTCAGGCAATGTCCGTAAAGTGCCTTGCCCAAGGACACAACCTACTAGCTAGCGACCAGTTTCGCACCTGCAACATTTCGATTGAAAGGCGACGCACTTATCCGCTAGACAAAAGTAATATCATACTATACTAAATAATTTAGTAATCTATGGTAGTATGTTTAAATAGTGTGTTTGTGTTGATGAAAAAAATCATAAAAAATGCGTCGTCAGAATTTATAATGCTGATTAACAGATAAAAATTATTTAGCTGAGTCAGCTCTTTATCAAAACTGAGTCACAAAGATATAAATGGGTATTCTGAGCGGCTAGATTGGTGCGTTAGTTTGTTGCCTTCCAACTGAAAGATCAGTGTATTAAAACTGATTGCTGGGACGGAAACACCTGTGAAAAAATTCAAAAGCAATTACAAATTGCTTCTGTATTGCTACCACAGCCATGCGAATATAAAGGTCTAATATCATTTGTTGCAATTAAGAATTGTTAACCCGTTCTACGCTGTTATTGCATTAATACGTTTTACTAATTTCAAGTATTTTCTAATATGGCTTCAGTCATCATGTGACAATTCCATTTTCGGGACTCTAATTTTTTCTTTGAGTTATGTATTTAACTTTAATATAATTCCACTTTTTCTGTTAGACATCGAAAAATTAAGTTAAATCGAGCGGGAGACAGAAACAAAATCCCCGGT
>CH002023.1:0-19725 GCA_000149265.1 Ciona savignyi
ATATCATCTGAAAACTTTTACTGAGAGAGTTACAAAGAAAATACACAAAAAATAAAGTTTTTATTGCGTAATTAAATAGTATTAGAGCAACCAATAAAGACAACTCCTATAGCTGTAAAGCTATAGATCGGTTATGGTTAATATGCTTCTCCAAAGCTAAAATCACAAGAAAATCTTCGCAAAAAAATAAATACTCTATAAGCCCAAAATGTTACCGACCACTGATCTTACCAATTTAAATTTGTGTCTAAGTCTTTTTGAAAACTGCTTATTCCAATTTCGAACAAATTTTAGTACATGTACTGTCAAAGCAGGTACAGTTATTGAGTAATGGGTCTTCTATGGCCTAAATTCCTGGTGCTGGTAGCTACCATGGACCCGCCTATATTAATGTAATGTATTCCATTTTCGAGGAAAACCACCTTATCTTTGAGGCCGAAATGCAGATGGGGAAGCATGTGGAGACAGGGGGATAGGATCTCTATGGAGGTGGGAACAATACTCAGTTCTCCCTTCTTTGTTTTCGCCGGATGTCCCACAACTCCGATGATATCCCCACGTCGAGTTCGATCGTTCATCTCCTGGTAAGCTTCTTCAGATGAGTACATTCTGTTGACATTTTTTTTATGTTTAAAGGTAAGGTACATTCTGTTGACAAGTTTTTTATGTTCAGAGGTAAGGTACATTCTGTTGATAAGTTTTTTTAAGTTCAAAGGTAAGGTACATTCTGTTGACAAGTTTTTTTAAGTTCAAAGGTAAGGTACATTCTGTTGACAAGTTTTTTATGTTCAGAGGTAAGGTACATTCTGTTGACAAGTTTTTTATGTTCAGAGGTAAGGTACATTCTGTTGACAAGTTTTTTTAAGTTCAAAGGTAAGGTACATTCTGTTGATAAGTTTTTTTAAGTTCAAAGGTAAGGTACATTCTGTTGACAAGTTTTTTTAAGTTCAAAGGTAAGGTACATTCTGTTGACAAGTTTTTTAAGTTCAAAGGTAAGGTACATTCTGTTGACATTTTTTTTATGTTCAAAGGTAAGGTACATTCTGTAGACAAGTTTTTTAAGTTCAGAGGTAAGGTACATTCTGTAGACAAGTTTTTTTAAGTTCAAAGGTAAGGTACATTCTGTTGACAAGTTTTTTATGTTCAAAGGTAAGGTACATTCTGTTGACACGTTTTTTATGTTCAAAGGTAAGGTACATTCTGTTGACATTTTTTTTAAGCTTCTTCAGATGAGTACATTCTGTTGATAATTTTTTTATGTTCAAAGGTAAGGTACATTCTGTTGACATTTTTTTTATGTTCAAAGATAAGGTACATTCTGTTGACATTTTTTTTATGTTCAAAGATAAGGTACATTCTGTTGACATTTTTTTTATGTTCAAAGGTAAGGTACATTCTGTTGACAAGTTTTTTATGTTCAAAGGTAAGGTACATTCTGTTGACAAGTTTTTTAAGTTCAAAGGTTTAAGGTACATTCTGTTGACATTTTTTTTAAGTTCAAAGGTAAGGTACATTCTGTTGACACGTTTTTTATGTTCAAAGGTAAGGTACATTCTGTTGACAAGTTTTTTATGTTCAAAGGTAAGGTACATTCTGTTGATAAGTTTTTTATGTTCAAAGGTAAGGTACATTCTGTTGACAAGTTTTTTTTATGCTGAAAGGTTAGGTTAGCTATTAAGGAGCAACAAAATGTCGCTACCTCTAAATACTACAGGACCGCTTGGATTGCATGGAACGCTTCGAGCGCTTACTATACTTCATAATTACAAAAGCCATGATATTAATGTTAGGGTTGGGGTTAAAGTTAGTTCTGGGGTTGAAATTAGTGTTTGGGACAGGGTTAGAATTACTTTCCATAGAAATCTAAGTGATCCAAGCGTTTCAAGCGCTCCAAGCGCTCCAAGCGCTCCAAGCGCTCCAAGCGCTCCAAGCGCTCCAAGCGCTCCAAGCGCTCCAAGCGCTCCAAGCGCTCCAAGCGCTCCAAGCGATCCTGTAGTATTTAGAGGCACCCACAAAATGTTGGCAAGTAGGTCAAGGTTTAAACTCTTTCAATTTTAAACTGGTTAGTTAAAAAGATTTTTATCTGTAAATTGGATGGCTAAGTGGTGCCTAACCAGTTGGATGTGTGCTGAGGCAAGTAATGGCAAAGCTATTTTGAACATGGAATAACTTTCTTATGACTCATTTGGTTTCCAAGTGAATAGATTTTAAACCACACTGAGATTTTTTCTCTTAAGAGCAAAGCAATATAACTTTTACACTAAAAGAGATTTTGGGATCATAGAAGGATACTGGAACTAAAACAACAGTTTTAGAAACTTATTCATTCGAAAATTAGAAACTCATTTAATACCTGTAAGTTAAATACTAACAGTCATTATACTAAGAGCATTTAATGTATAGCTAAATTTCACTTGGGGTATGTTTAACCAGTCGAATATGTCATAACATTCCAATATAACCTTTAAACTTTCACTACATCTGGGCAACATACGACTGAACAGAATAGTGGTTACTTTACTGGTTGTGGTAGGACCACAGAACATAACTGCTTGTGGCCGGGCAGAAATAAACAACATATTGTCTAGTGAGTTAGTGCAACGCCTTTACCCAAAAGATTGCAGGTCAAAACTGGTCGCTAGCTAGTCGGTTGTGTCCTTAAGCAAAGCACTTAACAGGCATTGCCTAAACTCAGCAAAATAATGGGTTCTGCCAAATTAAAGGTACATGTTTAAAACCATACACAACACACTGCAGTAGCTGCGGTAACCAGCCGGTGGGCGCGAGGTGATCTGACGATTGGCCGTGTGTTAACACCTTGGTTTTCCCATTCACCGGGATAAACATGAATATTCTATCCTAAATAAATAACAAAATGAAAAAATGTGCTTACTTCGACGTTGCCATGACTTGCACTTTAACTACATTGCCCGAGTGTTAGACCACTTGGTTTTCCCAATTACGGGGATAAACATGAATATCCTATCCTAAATAATTCAAAAACAAACTAAATATAAATGTGCTTACTTGGAGTTTGCCATGACTTGCAGTTTAACGCCATCCCCACGCACATCATAGAATATCAGTTTCGGTCCGGCTTCCCTTTTCGCATGGATTCTACCTGTGACGAATCCAACGTTTAGAATGCTCTTTACAGTTGTTAACACTCACGAACATCCATATTAAATACTGTTGTTTTTTGAGGTAAGGTATATACTCGCAAATACGTCGCAATTTTTTTCCTTATATATAATTTAAAAAAATATATATGTGAGACCAATCCGCTTGACCTAAGTGCAATTCACCACCAAGTCGGAACAAAATTGAAGTTTTTGGCTATTTTAAATCCGTAATTAATCCGGAAACATCCCGTTACCTGCTATGCTGACTTTTTCATCATTTAAATGGGATCCAACATCAATATGATTGTATTTCTCCACATAATCACTTAGAGAAATTGATACATGGAACTTATGAGGGTATGGTTCAATGTTGTTTTGGCGCAGCGATGCGATCGTGTTTTTACGGATTTGAAGGTATTGCTGGAAAAGACGAAGTATTTAGTTTTGTGAATCGGTTTTAAATATCGTGTAATCTATCACGTTCGCTGTAGACAATCGGGTGCCTCTAATTACTACAGGATTGCTTGGATCATTTAATGCGCTTGTATCGCTATGAAAACTAATTTAAACTCTGTCCCAAACACTAATCTCAACCCCAGAACTAACTTAAACTTGATTCCTAACAATAATATCATAATCTTCATTTTAGTGAAGTTTCCTGTTTTTAGTTTTTGTTAAAACTTTTGTAATTATGAAGTATAGTAAGCGATCCAAGCGCTCCTGTAGTAATTAGAGATACCGTAAACAATGTGCTATTCAGTACTATCATTGTATTTATTTTACTGTAATGTATATGTGGATTAAGTTACTGGAAAAGACTTAAAATTTTACTGTTAAGCAGTTACTTTTAAGCTGCATAAAAATATATATTTCCCCATGGGATGGTAAATTAGAAATTAACACTAAAGACACTGCTTTGGTAACTGTTTGGTTGACTCCTAAATGAAAATATTAAAATCCTCATTTTACATTTGGATCCAACGTTTCTTCATCCTTTGCAGCAGATTTTTCAACCTTTTGTTTGGGAGCACTTTCCAGTGATTTTGCTGCTTTTTCTGCCTTTTCTTTTGCTTTTTGTTGAGCTTTCAATTGACGTTTTAGCTCACTGAAAAAATATTAACTTGTCGATTAAAATATACAGGATTTATTGTTGTTTAATTGGTGTACATGTAATGTTCGCCCACTTATCCAAATTTTACCCTTTATCTAGTCGCTTTAACAAAGTAAGTACAATAAAGTATAATTTAAATTACAAACAAAAGAACAATGTACCAACAAAGACCAGGACTTGTATGCATGGGGTGGGAAGGCACAAGAAAACTAGTCAGCGATTTAACTCTGACTGTTGGGCGCAGTAACATAGAACTTGAAAATAGGACTTCTTTAAAAACTTTCCGTACAGAATAGGAAACATGTATGTGACTCAATGAATACATTATTTAAAGTCAGGAAATTTTAAATACAACATCTAATCCTACCAAAATTATATGCATCTAGAAAAAATATACCAATATGATAGTATATTTATGTTTATCCCATGAACGGGAAAACCAAGGTGTTTACACTCGGGTAATTGTCAGATCACCTCGCACCCACTGTCTGGTTATAGGAAGATAGCAGTTTGTAGGGTATGATTTAAACTTTTCTTTAAAATAGTAGAACCAATCATTCCGCTGGGTTCAGGAAATGTCCGTTATATGCCTTACCCAAGACACAACATGTGAATGACCAGTTTCAAACCTGCAACCTTTCGGTTAAAACACTAACCCACCAGACTAATTGGTCGGACGATATACAAACATAAAGTGACAAAGTAAAATATGTCTAACTTTTTACTGATCTTTTTTTCTTTACAGTCGGAAATCTCAGAATCGGCCATATTTTCAAATTAATCTCACACAACAGTGGTATATGCAACAAATATTATTCCTACACAGTATGCTTGGAACCTGGCAAACCAAAAAACGGATCAGTTAAATGTGAGGACTGCCCACACTAAATAGAGCCACACTAAAATGAGGAAAAGTGGGAAGGAGCGAAACTGGTTACTAAAACTATGGGAACTAATTGTAACCCTGCCCCAAACACTAATCTCAACCACAGAACTAACCTTAACTCAAACCCCATGTTTAAAACGAACTCTTATGCCCTAATCTTCATTTTAGTGTGCCGTTTTCCTCCTTTTAGTTTTTCCCCACTAAATAAGACGAGAAAGAGGAAAGGAGAGAAAATGCTCACTAAAACTAAATCTGACACTGCGCCAAACAGTAAACACCAATCTTAGCTCCAAAACTACGGCTAACTTTGACCCAATCCCTTACGCCCCAATCTTTATATTCAGTTTCCTTTGTTTATTTTGACTCCTAATGTTTTAAACATGGCATTACCAAACTTTCCGAAAATATCCAAAAAACGGCTGACGAAACATCCCACGTGCGTTGCCCAACAATATGTCGATTTATAAACACAGAGAAAATTAAAATCGAAGGTGTAAACGTATACTGTCAAAGTGTCAATGTGTCGAACGTGACATTCATAACTCGGGTTAAAAATAGGAAAATGCAAGGATAGGATAGGATAGGATATGATATGATAGGATATTCATCTTTATCCCCGTGAATGGGAAAACCAAGGGAGTTAACACACGGGCAATCGTCAGATCACCTCGCGCCCATCGTAGGGTTACCGGAGCTATTACAGTGTGTTGTATATGATCGACACGTTCCTTCTATTTGGTAGAACCCAATAATCCGCTGGGTTCAGGCAATGACCGTAAAGTGCCTTGCCCAAGGACACAACCGACTAGCTAGCGACCAGTTTCGCACCTGCAACCTTTCGATTGAAAGGCGACGCACTTAACCGTTAGACCAACGGGCCGGACAAGGTGTTAAAAAAACTCTGAAAAAAAGGAACATCCAACCAAAAGTCGCGAAATTTGTTACAGCTCTAAATTCCCGATTGGCGGTTTGGTGTTTCACTTGTGGGAATCCCACACCTATTTATAATTGTCTCGCTGTATATTTTAACCATTTAATACTAAATATTATATAGTATTCTATGTTTTAACTATTAAGTTGCCATGCCATGTGTCCATATTTTGTGCATGTGTAGTTACGATTAGTTTCCTGTTTTTGGCATTTCAGTCGATGAATTGTTTCTCGCGAGTTTTGTTCAACGACTGCCAAGCTTCGTGTACAAACATGTGTCTTCTGTTATAATTCTTTTATAAACCGTGTACAATTCCATAATATCAGAGAGCACTCAGTTGCTCCTCGCTTGGACTACGCTCTCTCAAGCTTTAACCTAACCTACCTACCTAAGCTATGTCCCTGTGTACAGTGCTTTAACTGGCTGCACGCTGCACAAAAAAAACAATAAAGTACTTGACCTCTGTTCACTCTTTGTCTTACCCTGCTTAAACCCCGTCTAAAGTTAGAGCCTACTACACACTAATGCCACCGAAGGCATAAAAACAGGCCCCGCTAACAATTCGGCCACACGTTCGTTTTAACATATTTTACGATAAAGATAAATTTAAAGTGTAAGAACTATAAACAAATGTGGATATTTTCCGTTTATTGTGCAAAAATAAGTCACATTTGAATTTTAGAGAAATGATTTAAACTTTTAAAAACATTTGCAAATGCGGTAAAATAACTTTAAAAACTTTTCTGTTATGCTATAGATTTTTATTGCTATGGGATCTATTGTGGGATCTGTCGTACAAGTGTGATTCGTTTAACCTATGGGGTCAGCAACCTCTAGCACATATTTAGCTAATTTAACCGATATTTCTCAAAATAAAAAACACTGACAGCGCCAACACTAATAAAATTTTCGCAATAAAAAGAAAAACAACACTGTGTGAGGGCAACACTGAAAGGGCCAAAATATTGCGAACTTGTGTGTGTATGTGGGTTTGTGTTACAACACAAAGGCCTGAAACCATTTTCCCACATGCATCTACAAAATGCAATCTTTGGTTTTGATAATTTCGTTTCTAAATTATGTTATTCGGATAATAAGCTAATTGAGCATCGGCTAATATTAATAATTATATCTTTTTTTCTAAATAAAGTGTTATAAAAACCGTTCGTTTTGCCGTCTTTCAATATTGATACTAGGGCCAAAAAATAAATAAGCCTTATGTTATTTGGCTGTATATTTGCATTTTAAAATACAAAACAACGTTACAATAACATTGCTGCAAACGTATGATATACAAACGCAAAACACACACAGGTAGAGTTTTTAAAAGAGAGATCCTGCTTTATAACAGGAACAGCGCTGGTGGCTTGTGATGAAAATCTCCCTCTAGCTTTACAAGTAACTTAGCCAACAACTGTGCTTTATGAATTAAACTCCGTGCAAAGAAGCGATGCAAAGATTAGTATTTTATAAAAGACGTTGTTCAGTTCAGAATACATCAAATCCTTGTTGGTGACTTTCTAATCGCACATTGAAAGATATACGTGTTATTGAAGTAATCTGAATATCGCCTGTACATTCTGCATAGACAAGCAATGGTGAAGTTAGGTATTGGGTCGTGTGGTTTTGCGCTTCATCTTTTCGCCACAATTTGTTCGGGTAAGTTGATCATAGTTGAAATATAAATTAAAGTATTTTATTCAAACGATCATACTAAATTAGGTATTAATACGATCTAATAGCTCAGTGGTTTAATGCATCACCTTTCAGTCGATGGGCTGTAGCTTCGAAACTGCATGGTCGCTAGATGGTTTGTTGTCTCTTTGGGCACGGGCCATTGCCCGAACCAGTGGATTAATGTGTTGTAATAAAATTAAATAAACCTATTACACAACCAATTGTTATATAAAATAAAACAGTCAAACAGAAATTGGATAATTGACTCTATTCTATATAGGTTTGTTTTCAAACTCTTTTACCCATGCTTTGCATTTCGCTTTAACTTTCTTTCCTCTTAGCGGAAAAGCTTTCGAACGGTTGGAGCTACAGCACTTGTTCCAGCTCTCTGTCGAACTCAAAAAGACTTAACTTCAACTGCACGATTTGCTCAAAGGTTGTCGACTTCAGTGTGAAAGTTACAGTCATTCCAAGCGACCCAACCGCGCCACACGAGTTTGAAACACGCGGCTTAGAAATCGGGAATTCCAACAACAACAACAACATTGCAGTTAATATGACACGGAAGGACCGATACCGAGACACAGGATGGAACTCGCTACCAATCACAGTCATCGTTGAAGAATCAGGTACATACAAGGGATGTTTTTACCAGACTCAGTTTCGAAATCATGATGGGTTTGTTGATAATATCGTTTTTTTTTGTATATTAATAAGATATATTTATCGGTTGCGTTTACCAATCGGCCATGAAACTGTACAGGAAAGTCATTAATACGACCAAAATTATGACAGATAAAGTATAGTTGGCCAATACACATTGTTAACATTTTTACACCGATTTGGAGCCCTGGGCATTTTAGAGACGGATGTCCTAGCTTTTTAATAAAAGCCCTGTACCATAATTTCTAAGTTTTTTTTATTTTTGACAAATTTATTTTACTTGTTTAGGTTACGAAGTGTCCGAATACATCGCTCTAAACGCCCAGTCGCATTTCAACGTAGATGAAGGCAAGTACAAGTTGTCAGCTGGACCAGGAGACAACAATAAGATCACCACACTCATCAACCAAGGAATTCTAAACGTCTCAGCTGTAGCAGGCACCAACCCACCCCGCTTATCAAACCTTACTCGAAACGGAAGAAAATACATTGAGTTTAACAGTGAACCGACTGCGTTAACGGTTGGTGTTAACATCAACCAACAAAATTCTCTCTCTGTCTTGGTCGTTTATCGCAATGGCGGGTTTAACCGAACCCAACATAACAGAGATTGGTTAAGAAGTTGTCTTTTCGGCAACTTATTGGATGAAGGATTTTTTATATGTTTTTCACATAACTCCTTGGTTATATCGAGAAGTCTAGATGAAATCACTGAAAAATTGGTTCCAGATATAAGAATCGATAACTTTCCGAAAAACGCAGTCGCCAACGCAATTGGTGTATGGAACGTGCTTACAGTGCAATGGGAATACGGCGGGACCGGCGTAAAAAGTAGCGTTTGGTGTAACGGTATTCATCTTGGAGATTTCGTATCAGTCTCTACTCTTGGATCAAACAGCTTTTCCATTGGCGATGCGACACAGGAATCTAATTCGGTACCTTTCAACGGGGCGATTGGTGAATTTGTGATGTACCAAAACCACACTTTGTCAGACAACGCTATAAAAGTACATCACAAATATTTCATGGACAAATGGGCCATCGAATCAACATGATCCATCACTTGTGTATGTGATGTCATAACCGCCTTTGTGATAACTCAATTTCATTGAAGAAATGCAATGGGACAACTTGATGTTACGTTTCTGTTCATTTCTGACCGATAACTTCGCTTGTATACCATTTTACTTATTGTATATTTACTGTACAAAAGCCCACAAGAGATGTATTTAAATCTATTCAGACTGATATTTTCTTTGAAATAAAACTTGAACCTTTTTTAGAAAGTTTATTGTGAATGTTTTGTTTTTGTTATATTGTGTTTTCACTATTTTGGTAAATTTAAATCATTTTTTTTAAAACAGGCACCTTTAAGAATGAAACAGAAATATGTTCTCACGAATTGTTAGTTGGCACGCGGAAGGATTTTGTCGTTAATTTTAGCCGATTTCGGCACCCAGACCAAGAAAGGTTGCCCACTCCTGATCTAGAAAATGTAATATTTAGTTTTATTAATTCGTTTTTAAATTATGTTATTCGGATAATAAGCTAATTTGGTGAGCATCGGCTAATATTAATAATTATATTTTTTTTCTAAATGACGTGTTATAATCACCGTTCGTTTTGCCGTCTTTCTATTAGATACTAGGGCCAAAAAATAAATAATCCTCATGTTATTTGGTTGTAGAATTGCATTTTTAAATACAAACAATGTTGCAATAACATTGCTGCAAACGTATGATATACAAACGCAAAACACACACAGGTAGAGCTTTTAAAAGAGAGATCCTGCTTTATAACAGGAACAGCGCTGGTGGCTTGTGATGAAAATCTCCCTCTAGCTTTACAAGTAACTTAGCCAACAACTGTGCTTTATGAATTAAACTCCGTGCGAAGAAGCCATGCAAAGATTAGAATTTTATAAAAGACGTTGTTCAGTTCAGTCGTTATCAGAATAGACAAAATCCTTGTTGGTGACTTTCTAAGCGCACATTGAAAGATATAGGTGTTATTGAAGTAACTTGAATATCGCCTGTACATTTTGCATAGACAAGCAATGGTGAAGTTAAGTATTGGGTCGTGCGGTTTTATGCTTCATCTTTTTGCCACAATTTGTTCGGGTAAGTTGATTCTTGTTGGAATATAAAAGTAGTTTTTTTAAACGACCGTACTAAATTAGGTATTAATAAGACCTAATAGCTTAGTGGTTTAATGCATCGCCTTTTAGTCGATGGGCTGTGGTTTCAAAACTGCATATTTGCTAGATACTTTGATGCCTCTTTGGGCACGAGCCATTGCCTGAACCAGTGGATTAAAGGATTCTAATAAAATTAAAGAAACCTATTACACAACCATTTATAATATAAAATAAAACGGAAATTGGATAATTGAGTCTATAGGTTTGGGACCAAACTCATTTACCCATGCTTTGTATTTCACTTTAACTTTCTGTCCTCCTAGCGAAAAAGCTTTCGAACGGTTGGAGCTACAGCACTTGTTCCAGCTCTCTGTCGAACTCAAAAAGACTCAAGTTCAACTGCACGATTTGCTCGAAGGTTGTCGACTTCAGTGTGAAAGTTACAGTCATTCCAAGCGACCCAACCGCGCCGCACGAGTTTGAAACACGCGGCTTAGAAATCGGGAATTCCAACAACAACAACATTGCAGTTAATATGACACGGAAGGACCGAGACACAGGATGGAACTCGCTACCAATCACAGTCATCGTTGAAGAATCAGGTATATTCAAGGGGTGTTTTAACCAGGCTCAGTTTGAAAATAATGATGGGTTTGTTGTTAATATCGTTTTTTTTTTTTTGGAAAAAAATAGATATATTTATCGGTTGCGTTTACCAATCGGCCATACAACTGTACAGGAAAGTCATTAATACGACCAAAATTATGACAGATAAAGTATAGTTGGCCAATACACATTGTGAACATTTTTACACCGATTTGGAGCCCTGGGCATTTTAGGGACGGATGTCCTAGCTTTTTAATAAAAACCCTGTACCATACTTTCTAAGTTTTTATTTTTGACAAATTTATTTTACTTGTTTAGGTTACGAAGTGTCCGAATACATCGCATTAAACGCCCAGTCGCATTTCAACGTAGATGAAGGCAGGTACAAGTTGTCAACTGGACCAGGAGACAACAATAAGATCACCACACTCATCAACCAAGGAATTCTAAACGTCTCAGCTGTAGCAGGCACCAACCCACCCCCCGCTTATCAAAGCTTACTCGAAACGGAAGAAAATACATTGAGTTTAACAGTGAACCGACTGCGTTAACGGTTGGTGTTAACATCAACCAACAAAATTCTCTCTCTGTCTTGGTCGTTTATCGCAATGGCGGGTTTAACCGAACCCAACATAACAGAGATTGGTTAAGAAGTTGTCTTTTCGGCAATCTATTGGATGAAGGCTTGTTGATATGTTTTACAAAAAATAACAACCTGACTGTATTAAGAATCAACAACTGGTCGCCAGATATAAGAATCAATAACTTCCCTAAAAACGCAGTCGCCAACGCAATTGGTGTATGGAACGTGCTTACAGTTCAATGGGAATACGGCGGGACCGGCGTAAAAAGTAGTGTTTGGTGTAACGGTATTTATCTTAGAGATTTCGTATCAGTCGGTACTCTTGGATCAAACAGCTTTTTCATTGGCGATGCGACACAGAAATCTAATTCGGTACCTTTCAACGGGGCGATTGGTGAATTTGTGATGTACCAAAACCACACTTTGTCAGACAACGCTATAAAAGTACATCACAAGTATTTCATGGACAAATGGGCCATTGGATCAACATGATCCATCACTTGTGTATGTGATGTCATAACCGCCTTTGTGATAACTCAATTTCATTGACTAAATGCAATGGGACAATTTAATGTTATGTTTCTGTTTATTTCTGACCGATAACTTCGATTGTATACCATTTGACTTATTGTATATTTACTGTACCAAATCCCAACACAATTGTTTTATAACTTTTATTTCTCTATTTTTAATCCCACATTTCTGAGGAATAAAATTCATTAGAAAACGCGGTTGAAATTATTCAAGCTGTTACAATTACACGTTTGGTTTATAACGGTTTCCATAGCATCGAACCCATACGTAATTGAACTCACGAATTTGAAACATCCAATTTAAACCTCGGTGATAAACCCAACAAGCATTATGTCGCACGGGGTTTGACCAAAATAGGAATAAACCTGTACAGTATTGAACTACGGGTGTGGGTAGGGGGTTACGATTAGGGTCACTTTAATTACGTGGGGGTTTTGGAGTTGGCTGTATCCCGTAGGTTTAACGCTTTAAAAAAACATTCTTTAAAAGAAAACGAATGGTTAGCACGATTGATTTACAGAATTATATTCTTATATTGGTCTTAGGAACTGGTTTGTCGCTGCATCGAAACTAAGTGCTGTAAAAAACAAGAACATTGCTGCAAAAGCAGTAATTTGCAAAGGCAATACGCGTAGGTGTAGTTTTCAGTAGATATCCGCTTGTGCTATTGTGAAAAGAGTAACTGGCTTGGGATGATAATGTTCCTGTAGCCTTACAGGTAATATAACCAACAATGCACATTGTGACGTAGGCTATGTGCGTAAATAGCCACACCAGCATCCCAAGTTTTCTGGAAAGATTGATTCAGTTCATTGGTATCAAACTAAGGTCAGATCCTTTGCACTTTGATTAAACCCATGTGATAAACGCACGGGGCTACCCTAGCCCTTCAACCTCTAACGTTAATTCCTAATTTACGATCCCTTTTCAAAAAAATTATACTTTTAATATACCTTATCTTTGCAATATCCTACTTCTAACTTATTTTAGAAATAATGTACAATATGAATAAGCGCTCGTATGCTGGGTAACTTTGCCTTGCGCGTGTGATAGCTCTTCTACGTTTTCCCATTCAGGCGGATAATATGAATATCCGAAGGGTTGTGTGGTTAAATAATTAGCGCGACCGAATCCAATACATAATTGTGTACAGAGACGCTCTAAGTGACGAGTCCATTGCGGTGTAAAATGAAACATTAATATACAATTAACCTATACCAATTTAGCTAGTCATTTCTTTTATCAATGCACTAAACTGGTATTACATAAGGGTAGTTTGATGCATTAAACAAAATCGACAGTAATATCCCTATTGTACCCCATATCAACACACTGCAACAGCTCCAGTAATCCGACAATGGGTACAAGGTAATTTGACGCAGCCCTTGCTTTTTCCCATTCATGATTATGAATATCTATAGTTTAAACAGGGAAATACAGCTGTTAGGACTAATAAACTTGGTATTTTGGACTACTATATTTGTAAATTTGTTTAAATTCATGATTAAAGTAATAATTAAAAAATGCTTTCACAGTGCTTGATTGATGATTGCGCTGTTAAGATTTCTATGTGTTAGCACAAACACTGACTTTTTTGGTTGTTTAGAGGAATCCCCCGAACTAAAACTACATTTAAAGTTATTTTCCGAAGGTTCGAAGTAAAATGACGGAAAACGACCAACATAGCTTAGAAGAGTGGATTTCCCAATTTGAAACGACTAACTATGATGGTTGCGTCATCAATAATTTTCTATTGTCGTTGCTGTCTAAGCAGGTAGCCTTTATTGCTTCGGGTATTCTATAGGTTTGGCGGTTACGTCTAAATATATATGAAGTAAATAATTGATTAAATCAGCGGTTCCCAAACTTTTGTTGTTGGCGGCGCCTTTTGTATACTTATTAAACCTTGCGGCTGCCTCATAATGCCAACATTTTCAAACTGCAAGTATTGTATATCCAGACTAGTATGCATTTTAATAACCATTCAAACTCTTTAAAACACTGAAGTGACGAACAGTCAATCAATGCAAAGCAGTTATTTGACAAACCATTATTCGAAAACAATGCAACGGCAGTTAGCAAATAGTGGCAGTTAACACCGAACAATGAATTTTTAACAAGTAAAACGAATACTGTATGGGATTGCACACCAGGCTCATACATCTCTAACTAACACATGTACTGTGATTTTTTTGTGAGAAAACAATATAATAAATGCAGCAACTTCTGCATGCTTTTGCGGCGCCCCTGGCAAAGTCTCGTGGCTCCCCAGGGCGCCGCGGCGCCCAGTTTGGGAACCGCTGGGTTAAATTATTAATGTGTTTTAACGACTTTCGTTTTGTCCTCTTTTTCCCATTATCTAATTTTTCATCAAAGGTCCTGCTAAACTATGTTTAGCCTAGCCACTCTACTTCAGGTTGACATAATTTAATCTCACTGGTTAATTTGGATGCATCACCTTGTATTTTTACAGTCCATTTGGAAACCCTTAAAATATAAAAAAGTTGGTTAGCATTCAATGGACACAACACATTGTTGAAGTAATATAGTATTAGATAGGGTTTGTGTGTCGCGTTTCAGTCGAATGTTTGCTCATGTGATAAAACCCCTTGCGTTTTGCCTGCTGGCCACCATAGAAATAGAAACATGATTTTAAGGCGAAACACGTTGGATTATATAGAACAAAATACACGCAAAAATTGTTACATACCAAGGTAAATGATTATTACACACATGTGGGCATGATTACAGTTGATAACAGGGCACAAAATAACTGTCTGGAAACCTGCATGTATTACTACAGGTCCGAGCAGTAATAAGTCGCTGATACACAGAACTTTGGATATTAAGACATTGAGACTTTTTTTGAAATTTACAAAGTTAGGTCGAAACCGGAGTAATATTATAAAATCAAATTTGGTAATTCTTTTAACCTTGTGCTTAAGAAATACATCGTTTTGTCTTGTCGTTTGTCTTTTTCCCGTTTCCAATTTTTCATTAATGGAGTCCTGCTTTTTGTTTTCATCGTGGAAACAAAAAAATAAAACCAAACTAAAAGATTCAATGCAGAAATTGTAGATTTTGTTTTATTCGTTCACTAACGTGCAGCGTCAGAGCAAAAAAATATAGAATATAATAAGCAAAGAGCAACAACAAATCATTTTCAGGGAAAACGGGAAAAACATTAATTTCTTCGCACATATATTGACTGGACATGTTTAGCGACAAACTTCAATCACAGTGCGACAAATTTTAAGTGTTGCCGGTCTCGCCACGATTTGGGTCAAGAACCAGCAGTAAATTTGGAAACTTTTTAAATAGGGCATCACTGCACTAGCAGCTGGATGTTACTTGTGTGTTAGTGTGTATGTACTTTGAAATGGTTTGTTAGTACGAAGTTTAAATGGAAAGGGGAATTAATAAATAAATAAAATTTCTTTTCGATTTGGTGAATAGAAAAAATAGAATTCTGCAAATATGGTTAATTTCGATGAAACTGAATATATACAACAATACAAGCTTATTGCAAAAGGCAGTCGAAATTCACCTATCTACGCAAGCAGATAAATAGCACGGAAAAAATGCATTGAGTAAATAAACACAAAATTGACACAGTAAAGCTAGAAAATAGTATTGGTCTGGTGGGTGGGGAACTGTGGTCAAATGAAGAGTTTGAAAAAAATTGGAACCTAGTTGGTTCGGTGAATGACCCGAGGTTTTATCGGCGCCGAAGTGTCGTTCGGCGGAAAAGACGACGCACCGGACAAGACAACAAAAAAAACAGGAATTTGATAAAGAATTTACCGTTTCGGACGGTTAAAATGGACGTGAAGCTCAGAAGAAGCTCGTTAAAGTTGGAACATTGGTTCTTCTTCCTCCGTTACTTTGACGATTTTACCTCCTTTGTCTTTGGGATTGAACTCCCGAGAGTCGACAGATGATATGAGGGTGTGTTGACGTCGCTCCGATTGTCCTCCTCCCGGAGTCGGATGTTGAATCTGGGAACAAACGGAGATGATTTACGTCTTTTTTTTAACTTACAGCAATAAATCAAAATTTGAAATATTTTAAAACTGGGAACAAACGGAAAATTGAACATATGAAATTTTTTTAATAACTTTAGCGGCAGCGAATCAAATATATATTTTGAATCTGGAACTGAGCCAAGATTAAAGTTTTTTTTATAAATTAGCAGCAGTAAATCAAATGTTTTCAAAAAATCGATTTTTAAGCAAGATTATACACAACACTAACTGATTAAGTATACAAAATATTATACTAAGCCCAGTAATCATCATATTATGATAAAAATGGTCAGTTTTAACAAGCCTGCTTTGTTAAGTAGAATATTTAAAGATTCTAAATGTTTTTTTCTGAATATTTTTAGCACTAGACTAGCAAATTTAAATGAATAGTTGTAACTGTAACAACGGTTTGTTTTTCCCCTATTTTTGTGTCGTGTTTTGGCTTATCTGCCATTATATCATATTGGGGGAAAATGAATAAAAAACTAAACAAAATGCTGAAACATTTTAGACAATTAAACAATGTATACCAATATACAAATAAGCAATACAACCCTAACGTGGCATCTATACAAAAAGTGGCCCTAGGATAAAACAATGACTAAAGAGGCCGTTCCCAGAGCATTGGTGTAGCATTTCACACAATTCATGTTTTTTTCTCGGTCTACCACTTCCATCGCCAAAAAGCAATTGACTTAACCAAAATGCACAGAAAATCAGGCAATCAAATAATCAAGGCAGCGGAAAATAGGTGAGTGTCCAAATTATCCCAAAAATGTAAATTATTGACATAAAAAATAAGATATTACATTGGTATTCAAATGCATTAACAATTCATAAGCCTACATAGAGGTTAAGCATTGATACTTTAGTGGAACAACCACCCACACATACATAGCGGAAGGAAACAACCAGTAGTTATTAATATTATACTGGCGGGATGTTTAGAAATATGATCCGCGCACACAGTTTATGTTATATTGATCAGAATGAACTGAAACGACTTATATAGACTTACTATCTAAAAACTGTGTAATGCAGAAATTAAAACATTACATATTGGTATCATACAATATAATTATTTCCACCAATAAATTAAATTATGTTAAACCCTTCATACATCCATGTATTTAAATCATATTAATTACTTAAAATGTATTTAAGTAATTACATTTATTTTTAGCATTTTAATTACTAAAATGAATCCATTACAAGTAGAAGCTAAAATAAAGCTAATTTTTTGTATGTTTCATTTAAGGCCTCTAAAAAATCAGAATTAATTTCCTAGAAGTTTTATAAAAAAATTTCCTTCCTTTTACTGAAGAGTGAAAAAAAATTTTGTTTCGGTTTCAAGGATTTTTCTTTTCCTTTGTAATGTGTCTATTCCCTGACGTGTTTAAACTACTGTAGTTTTGCCATTTTATCTTGTCGCCTTAACTTGAAATAATTGTGCTAAAGGAAGGAGCAAAAAATAAAATAAAATTTTTAGTTTCGGTTTTAGGAATTTTCTCTCCTTTGTAATGTGTCTATTCACTGACATCTTTAAACTACTGTAGTTTTGTCGTTTTAACCTGTCTCACTAACTTGAAATAGTTGTGCTATTTTTGTAACAAAGGAGCAAAAAAATAAACTAAAAGGAAATGTTTAGTTTAAGTTTCAAGAAAGCATTGTTTAAAAGATGCTTACCTGTGGTTCTGTCGTTTCCAGTGAACAAACGCAATGAAAAGGAGGATACCAAACACGATGACTGCAACAGCAACAACACACCCAACCACCAGTCCTGATACAGCAGCTGTAGGCGGATACCAAATTAGAATTACGGTTTAAATGGATGGGGTGGGTGGCAGGATATTCATGAAGTTTATACAATTTATACAATAACGCAAATGATGTTGACATTTTTCTACTATTTTTATATTGACTTTGGATGGTGTTTAAAAAGGTTTACGCACATTTAGCGTTTGCTGTCATTACTGCCAAGATCGCGATCACTGTTTTCTTAAAAAACGATATATGGCAATCGGTACAGCACTAGTAGTAGGATGTAAAGCAACAGGTTAAACCTGGCAGCCTGGGCAGCGCGTAATGGTTTTCGTTAGGTTTAAACATCTAAGCCGCAACAGAAATTGTGCGGCTTAAAGCCCAGCATGGTTAGTACCTATGGGACATAACCACATGTTGATGTGAACTTGTTGTGATTCGAGCAGTGTAAAAGTACATCATGTTAAAATTAACATCGCGTGATGGTATAATATACCATGTTGTGCGATGCATTTCATATTTAGTTTAAATCTTGTGATATATACTATTATATGTGATCAATCCTTAATTTTAGTTCTTGTGATTTATACTATTCTTTGTGATTTAACCCTAATTATAGTTTCTTAAAATTGATTTAAAGTTATATTACCTTAATTACCGTTCAACAACTCGTATCCATGATAACCTCACACACGACTATGTTTAAAGCAGATAACACTCACCAGGGTTGTGGCTTATGGAGTTGTCTTCTGGGGCCTCAGTTGCTGGCACGGTGTCTTTACCATCTTTGTAATCGCTGCTTTTGCCTTGGATCTTGTCCTGTGCTTTCGTGGTTGAGGGAGAGGATTTTCTGTAATTTTAAATCCGATAAATATCAAGAACTTACATTACATTAGTATGGGTGGGTCCACAGTAGCTTTGGGACAGGGAATTTAGGCGATAGAAGGCCCGTTACTCCAGCGCCCCGAGCTAACATGGATCCAGCATATAGCGGTCAAGTTGGCCTGTGTCCTGAAGGAAACTGACTAAATCAAGAAATGCTGGCCTCTAAACATTTAATGATATGTTGTGGCCTGCTGCTGCAGTTAAAAAGCTTGTTTATTTTTATTTTTAAGCTCAACTAAATGGGACAGACACCGATGGCCAGAATTGTAATTAATTTGATCACAGTATTAAAAAACAAAAACACCAACGTTTCCCTGGAGACAAGGGTGTCAGGTTAGTTTTTGTTTAAAAATGCAGTGTGGCATAAAACAACATATGGCATCATATATTTTGTATCCCATATTTTACCGGGCGATTATACATACTTTTGGTGTTTTAAATGTCAGCAGGGCGTAATCACAGTACTAAAAGCACTGGCTGTATGCAAGTAATGTTAACTGATACCTCCATTTTTGGTTTACAAACATAGAATAAACTTGACACTTATGACTACAATGACATTAACCCAATAAACACCACACATTCAGCAATCAAGCTTATGTGAAATACATATAATTTGACGAACACCTAAACAATAGTTATGACCAGTGTTGGAATTAAGCCACTTAATTCTGATTTAAAAGTGGCATATTCAGGCATTTTAATTAACTGAAATCCCACGTACCTTGAAATAAGTTGCTTTAAAGTGGTTGAAACAGTGGTAGTGGTTGTGGTGGTAGTTGGAGTTGTGGTCGGTATGGTTGT
>CH002023.1:30376-42611 GCA_000149265.1 Ciona savignyi
CCATTAATCTGCTGGGTTCGGGAAATTTTCGTTAAGTGCCTTGACCAAGGACACAACCGATTAGTTTGTGACCAGTTTCGATTCAATAACCCTTCGTTTGAAAGTTGACATTGGCTGGTTTAACGGACATTGCTTGAAACAATTAAACTGATGGGTTCAACTAAATTAAATAAACGTATCAATAATAAACACTATAATAGCTCTACAGTAACCCGACGATGGGCGCGAGGTGATCTTACGATTGCCCGTGTGTTAACCCCCTTGGTTCTCCCATTCACGGGGATAAACATGAATATCCTAACCTATCTACACTTACTAATCATCGTCCGCGTTACAGGTTGTTTAAAATCAAACGACAATTTTCAAACACGAGCACAGGCAGTGCCCCAGGCGGTGTGCACCTCACTATACCTTCCATTGAAACCGATTCAAGCGACGATGACACGGAAATAAGTGAGTCTTATTACACGGTCGTGTGGCTGAATGGTTAACGCGACCGATGAATATATCGAAATATATAAAAGTGTCTTAACAAAGAGCCCATTATGGGTTCGAAACTAAGCCCCCCACAAAATATATAAATCCAGTCTTCCTGTGTTTTAACCAGTTTTAAGCTGTGTCTGACGTAAACCATATAAATCCAGTTCAAAGATAAATTCTCCAGATAAATTTAAGTTTAGTTTTAGTTTTTACCATAAAAACACACACGACCTTCTATAAAAAAATAGAAACAGAAAAAAAGGATTGCCAAACGACAGGCGTTAAAACACATCTTTAATCGAATTGAATATACTTTACTTCACCATATTTAATATTATCTCGAACTCGAACACGTACTCGATTTGTGTAGTATGACATAATGATCGAAAAGGTTGTGTGTTCAAATGGTTAACGTGAACGATTCATATAGAAATTTCAATTTTAAAAACGGTCTTAGGGACGTGTCCATTATGGAAACTCTTATAGGTAAAAAATGACAAAAATGACCAAAAAATGACAAAAATGACCAAAAAAACGACAAAAAACTAAAAAACTTTAATGATCGGTAAATATCGTTCTTTGTATCAGAACTTCCCCCACCACCGGCGCCTAAGTTCAACCACCGAACCGTAACCGTGAAGAGTTCAACTTACAAGCATTTCTACGAATTAAAGGAACCGATCGGAGGGTAAGATACGACTGATGTGTGAAGTCCAAGTTGTTCTTACGTTGCTCTTTTTCACAATAGTTATTATATTATTCCGACCGATTAGTTTGGTGGGTTAGTGCGATGCCTTTCAGCAAAAGGGTCACAGATTCGAAACTGGTCGCTGGCGAGTTTATTGTGGTCAAGGCATTAAACGGACATTGCCTGAATCCAGTGGATTAAAGGGTTTTATTAAATGAAAGAAACGTGTGATTCATACACAACGCACTGCAATAGCTTCGGTAACACGACGATGTGTGCGAGGTTATCTGACGAAAAACACCCCTTGCCCGTGCGAAAGAACCTTCCCATTCATGGATATAAACATGGATATCCTATCATATTACAGCGTCAGCAAATAGCATGGATTAATTGCTACTTTTATAGGCTCGAAATGTAACTCTATGATTAAACAATTGATTATTGCTTTTAATGTTGGGTTCTGAAGGGAAAAAAGTGACGAAGAAGGGAAAGTTTAATGTTAAAAGCTAGGGTTAAAGTAAGAGTTAGTTCTGGGGTTATCATTAGTGTTTGTGGCAGATTAGAATTAGTTTCCATAGCTTAGTGAGCAGTTTTCTCCTTTTCCTCCTTTTAGTTTTGTCCTCTCAGTTTTACTCCTTTCACATGTTCTCACTTTGTACTTTTAACGTCGACTAAATTCCATCGATTTTAGCGGAAGATTTGGTCGGGTTTACCGGTGTGTGGAAAAGAAGACGGGAATGCAGTTGGCAGCGAAATGCTTCCAATGCAAGAAGAAAATAACAACGGTAAGCGGTGCCTGTGACAAACCCCGGTATACTAAGTACAGGGAATGCATATCAGTACAGATGACAGTGGGGTTATTGGGGATACATTTGTTCGTGGATTAGGTGATTTGTGAGTTCTGAAAAGTTAAACATTTTTCCACCAACACAGTATCATTAGGGCGGTCAGGCTAAGAAAAATATATTTATATTTCCGTAAATAGAAAAACGCAAAAAGGGTTCGTGATATTACCCTTTACTCTCCGTTTTACGACCGAAGCTATTGCAGTATATTGTATATTATTAAAACGTTCAAACTGTTTTATTTGAACCCGTTTATACACTGGGATCAGACAATTTCCACTAAGTTTTTTGCCCAATATTCAACGACACGGCCATCTGAGAAATCTGCTATGATTTCAATCCCACAACCCTTCCGACTGAAAGCAAACTCTCAATATATAAGAGAGCTGGGTTAGTTTCGAACCCAAACTCTCCCGGTTAACTGACGCTGTGCTTAACTTCCCACAAGACTGGAGGATTTTAAAAATTTATAAATTCCAGAGTCTAAGCAAAGCAAATTCGTTGAAAAAAGCGAAGATTCATCTAAAGACGAAACGCACGGAGCAAGAACCAGTCGACAAGGTCATTGAATTAAATAATCAAACTTAGTACGAAATTAAAAAAATACGTAATAACCATTTTTTCTAAAAAATACGAAATAACCATTTTTTCTAAAACATACGAAATAACCATTTTTTTCTAAAAAATACGTAATAACCATTTTTTCTAAAAAATACGAAATAACCATTTTTTAAAGTACGAAATAACACCTTCTTTACCATTCTAAAATATAAAATTTCCGGTGGCCAGTCTGGTCATGTGGCCGAATGGTTGATCCGACCGATACATTTACCGAATTACATACAAAAACGGTCCTGGTGACGAGCCCATCATGGGTTCAAAACTTGGCTCGGTAAAAAAAAGTGACCAGTTCTACTCCTACAGGAGGACGTCCTGATAGAGATCAGCATCATGAACCAAATTGATCACGAAAATATCATAAAGTTGTACGATGCATATGAAAATGACAATACTATGACGCTTATAATAGAATAGTAAGTCGACCTCACCGAATAGAATGGGATAATCATGTTTATTCCCGTGATTGGGAAAACCAAGGGGGTTAACACACGGGCAATCGTCAATACAATACAATACAATACAATTTTTATTTTTGTTTCTTTCGCTGCAGCGTTTACCACCAAGAAGTGATCTCGACTCACGTCAGATCACTTCGCACCCATCGTCGGGTTACCGGAGCTATTACAGTGTGTTGTGCTTGGTGGGTTAGTGCGTTGCCTTTCAGCCGAAGGGTTTCGGATTCAAACTAGGTAGTCGTTTGTGTCCTAGGGCAAGGCAATGAATGGACATTACCTTAAACTAGTGGAATGGATTCTACCAAATTGAAGTAATTTGTGAATCATACACAACACACTGCAATAGCTTTGGTAACCCGACGATGGGCACGCGGTGATCTGACGATTGCCCGTGTGTTAACCCCCTTGGTTTTACCATTCTACGGGGATAAACTTATAGAAAATGTAACCTATCATATCCATCAATTCACATTCTCCGCATTTGAAAATCTCCTTATTTTTCAGCATGGGCGGCGGAGAACTATTCGAGCGTGTCATTTTGGACCAATCACAGCTCACAGAACTGGACGCCATTTTGTTCATGCGGCAAATCGCGAAAGCGGTGCAATATCTCCATAAAAATCTTATACTTCACCTGGATATGAAGCCGGAGAATATTCTGTGCATGGATCGCTCGACTCACCATCTGAAAATCATCGATTTTGGACTTGCACGAAAGTAAGTGTTTATAACAGATAGGATAGGAGGATAGGATATTCATGTTTATCCCCGTGAATACATATCGGCAAGTTGTGTCCCGGGGTGAATACCTGTGATATTAAATGTGGTTTTTCTGTGGTGGGGTGATTTGTGTGGTAATATAGGATATTCCTGTTATTTTCACCACTTGAAAATCATCGATTTTGGACTTGCACGAAAGTAAGTGAGTGTATAACAGATAGGATAGGATATTTACGTTTATCCACGTGAATGGGAAAATGCAAGGATAGGTTATTCATGTTTATTCCCGTGAATAAAAAACCAAAGGGGTTAACACACGGGCAATCGTCATATCACCTCGTGCCTGTCGTCGAGTGTATGATTGAGACGTCCAATGCCCCCTTAGTGTCTTGCCTAAGGAAACAACCGACACGCTAGTGATTTTCTCTGCCAGACTTTTTTGACAACATTTTCATTGTTTTTTTTTAGATTTTACGACCCTTTGCATTTGCTGTATTTATTCATTTTTATTGCATAACAAAGTCTAAGGATTTTATATATGCTAGTTGATTGTATAAAGCCATACAACTAGATTTTTTCCCGTCATAACGACATGTATCGGGAAAAGTGCGATACATCAAAGAGCTCTATCTACTGCAAGAAAGTTTTCCCATCATTACATTATGTGTCGCAGTTTACATAAAAGATAATAACCGGCACACTATTTACTTCATTTGTAGTGTTTAGCTCAACGTAATGCATCATTAGGTTATGTATCGGTAAAAATTGCGCAGTAACACACCGGGACACATTATTTTGTGGTTGACAATTTAGCCAAATCGCGTTTTTTCCTAATTTGACCAACGATCCTCACAGGTACAACCCACGTCAGAAGCTGATGGTTCAGTGGGGAACCCCCGAATTCATGGCGCCCGAGATATTGAACTACGAAGCGGTGAGCGCTGCAACGGATATGTGGAGTGTCGGTGTCATCTGCTTCATATTGTACGTATTTCTCTGTGACGTGACTTTGTAGTGTTTTCGAGCCTAGTCGTGCTCCAGAACCCATACAACGTAACGGTTTTTTGGAGTTTTAGGAAAATACTAAAATTGAGAGAGTAAGGTATAAAAAAGCGGAAATTGTAAGGATAGGATAGGAAATTTATGTTTATCCCCATAAATGGAAAAACCAAGGGGGTTAACACACGGGCAATCGTCAGATCACCTCGCGCCCACCGTCGGGTTATCTGAGCTATTGCAGTGTGTTGTGTATAATTCACACGTCTTTTCAATTTTATAGAACCCATTAATCCGCTGGGTTTAGGAAATGTCAGTTAAGTGCCTTGTCCAAGGACACTACCGAATACCTAGTGACTACAAATTAAGACAGAAAATTTAAAAAATACGGAAAATAAGACAGTAAAGTGATCAAAAATATGTTGGTGTTTGTTTTCTAAATAAAAACGTTTTCCTCCACTTCAAAGTAAAATTTCCTTCTCTTGTAATAGGAAACAAATTTTCTCACGTTTTAAGCTCGACTTTATTAATTTTCTCATACCCCCTGTCTGTGTTGTAAATTCGTGTCTTTCTGACATATAAGCGATGAATTTATGTCACGTAATTTAGCATTATGCACGATACAGCAGACTAAAGAATCTGTCTGTGCTAAAGTGTGCTGACTCGTTTATTAATATTTAGAGCGATTTTCGCGGTATTTCTAAAAGATTCTATTTTTGTATAGTTTTCGCGTCTTAGACGTTCCCATAGGGCCGGCAGAATTTTAATTAAACATCTTAAACATTGCTAAAAATAGGGCGTTATCCGACCATATCCAGCACGTAGCATTAAAACACAATTAGTACGGTCGTGTGGCCGAATGGTTTACGCAACCGATACACAATTGTACACAAAAAACGGTCTTAGTGACCAGCTGATTATGGGTTCGAAACTCACCCCAGTAAAAAATTAAAAAAAATCCGGCGAATAGAATTGAAACGCTAACCACATAACGCTTTGTTTTCAGACTGAGCGGGATTTCCCCCTTCCTGGGAGACGATGACGCAGAGACGATGGACAACATAATGGACGTTTCGTGGGCGTTCGACCACGAGCATTTCGACGACGTGTCGGAAGACGCGAAGGACTTCATCTCACGACTGCTGGTGGAAGAGAAAAGGTGCGATTTGTGGTATAATATAGGAGTCTTTCAGACGAAGGGTTAAAGGTTCGAAACTGGTCGCTAACCAGTCGGATGTGTCCTTGGGAAAGGCACTTAACGGACATTGCCTGAACCCAGTGGATTAATGGGTTCTACTAAATTAAAGGAACGTGTCTATCATACACCACACACTGCAATAGCTTCGGTAACCCGACGATGGGCGCGAGGTGATCTGATGATTAACGGGGACAAACATGAATATCCTATGCTTTCCTATAAACATATACTGATTTTGATAAATTAACAAAAAAATATAATCTTAGTAAAGACCTCCTTATTGGTTCAAATCTTAGCCAGGTAAAACAAGTATACGAATGATTTTTAACAATTTTTTTACTGTGCCAAGTTCCGAACCTATGATGTGCTAGGCACTATATGTTTTTGTATATATGTCGGTATATGAATCGGTCGCGTTAACCATTCGGCCATACGACTGTTCAAGTATACGAATCATAGCCCATATTTAATTTGTTTACCATTGTATCACATAACCAGTATAACCTCATTCAATTGCTTCACGACCCCGTTTAACCTTTCTATGATCCAGTGGTCGCCTCAGCGCTGCGCAATGTCTACGTCACAAATGGCTGTCAACGCCGCTGACCAAACAAAGAAGAAAGGCGCTTATGAGCAAGAAGCACCTCAAGAACTTCATGGCCAGAATGCACTGGAAGGTGACGATACCTTAACCAGTTTGGTGACGATACCTTAAGCAGTTTGGACATCTAGCCTATTAGTTGTAGCCTGTTGACCTTTAAGATGGTGTGAAATGGGCATAAGTCATTGTCAATATTGGACTTGCGTCGTTGAAAACTCCAACGCTTTCTTAATCCCCGTGCTTAATGATATATATTAAAGGAACGGCTCAATCATATACTCTTTAGTGTAGCTCAGGTAACCCGACGGTGGGCGCGAGGTGATTTGACGATTGCCAGTGTGTTAACCCCCTTGGTTTTTCCATTCACGGAAATAAACATGAATGCCCTTTCCTACCCATTCACTGGGCTAAAAATGAATGTCCTTTCCTTTTCATTCATGAGGATAAATAAACATGAATATTCCATCCCATTTACCGTCAACTGCCAGGTTAACTTAACATTAAGGCTTAACGGAGAAATACAAATCACACTGGTTATTCTACAGGCAAGCATAGCAGCTGTAAGTGCGGCAAACTGGCTCCGGCAACAGGTTGGCGGTACGGCAACGACGGAAGATAGCGCTGTATGATGGAGATTCGTCCGGATGTTAACGGTGCCGGTTACCGCAATACGCACTCGGCAACAAGTGTTGGAGACGGGGCTAAACTAAACGGGAGGGAAGAATGGAAACTGCTCACTAATTCTATGGAAATTAATTTTAACCCTCCCCTTAACACTAATCTCAACCCCAAAACTAACCCTAACTTTTACTCAATGTTTAAAACTAACTCTAATGTCATAATAATCTTTATTTTAGTGTACAGTTTCCCTCCTTCCCCCTTTCCTTTCTTTTAGTTTGCGCCTGGAGTCGTAAAGGCAGAAGTTTGCCTTTACATTTGTCGAATTATTGTTTTCATATACCCGATCATGTTGCACATAATACTTTCGCGTTTTCGAGGATAACACCGCGTTATTGTCATGTACAGAAATAAATGCAACCTAAATCAGCGTCCGTGGTTTTATTTCAACACTTTTTCAAAAAAACAAATTAGAAACAACAAACGCCAACACACCATAAGGCCGCTGGGTGATGTAATTTACAAAAGTTCTTAGAAACGTACCGTCTGTGTAGGACTGAAAAATAACAACAACAAACAGTCACAAATCAGCGGATTACACTTCAAATATAATAATACAAAGTGTTAATCTCATCGTTACAATTCAATGACCAAATGGCTTCGCAGCTGCTTATCTTCTTGGTTCTTTAAAAAAACACATAAATATAAATTTGTATAATGGCTTAAAAAAGGAAAAAAACACATACTAAAATATAGATTGGAGCATTAGAGTTAGTTTTAAGGTTGGGATTGGAGTTAGGGTTAGTTCTGGGGTTGAGATTAGTGTCCAGGGGAGGTTAAAATTAGTTTGAATAGTTTTATTGAGCAGTTTCCCTCCTTCCCTCTTTTTTATGGTACCCTGGGTAGTCTGACGCAACGTCTATGTCGTCACAACGCATTTTCTTGTCTTTCATGGTGAATGGTTGATGCTTTGGAGTAGTCAATCACCGTTTGTGACTGGTTCTGTGAATATGACCTTTTCTGGTTCTCTGTCTCACTTCGCGACCTTTGAGCGTCGCTGGGTCTTGCCTTTCTGAACGGCCAGAGTCTGTAGGAGTAGTCCACGAAGGAGCACAGAGACACGATCAGATTAATCAAACTGTTAAACGCAAATAAGATTGGTGTGAAATTGTAAGGTGCTGATTTGGGCTTCGTTAGAGAGACGGCTAAAAAAGCCAAGTCGCATACGACGCACAGCAATGTACATACGCTCAGACGAACCACTATCGCTTCGAGGCCCTTTTGGTTTCGCCGCGCCATCTTTCCACACATATGCCGCACAACAGGGTACAGTGTCAAGCCTAAGAGAATGAATTGGAACAGAGAGGATATTGTAAACACTGTAGGAGTCAAAATCGCGATCACCCGTGTCGAATTTCGACTCACGCATCCCGACGGCGTCCCGGTTTGCGGCGTGGATACCAAGCAAGCGATTTGCAGGATACCAAAGGTTACAATCCCCGCTAAAGTTGCTTTACTAAGCACCACGATACACTTGCTTTTGAGATTACTCATCGTGCTTTTGTAGAGTTCCTTCTGTCGCAACCACAACACCACGTACACCAGCGTCCTGATAAGCGTTGCGGACGTGGTATTGATGACGAAGTACGCCATGCAAAACAACGACGTAGTACTGGTCTGCGCTACCTCGACCTCGAACCAAGCACTCTCCATTAACAGGACCAAACTCGACAACACGAAGAGCAAATTGCTGCAGCATCGTTTCCGAGCGTGCGTTCTCTGATACCAACCGCTGGCAGCGAGCAGGTAAGCGCTCACTGCGATCAGAAACCCGAGGGCCACATGCACAGCAGCAGGATGATGGTAAAACTGATTCGGTGATGGAAAATTGGGCTCAGTTGTCGTGGTATTTGAAATGTTTTTTGAGCTCGCGGTCGACATTTTCCAAGTTCTGAGAAACTACATTCAAATCAATCTAAACAGAATACTAAATATTAACAATATAAATTCTATACCCTGTATTTTAATAAAAGTTAAACTGATTCTTTTGGTCCTAAATAGGCCGTTGCCATATATTACTTGAATAGCCCTATTTCAATTTGTATTTTATACATAATTTACAAAACTCCCTTCTATAAAACTCTATATTCTAATAGATTTTACAGCATTGCTAACGTTAGGGAAGAGAAGGAAAAAATAACCTTTAATTGACCTCGTCCTCTTATATTAAGCCTTCACTTCCGCATTTACTTAGTAGCAGGGTGCTTTGGCGATGCCGCTTCAATTAAATGGGTGTCAATGAAATAACATTAGTTGTTAATAGCGTGTCGTCACGGCGTGATTGCTTCCGGCGTGCTGACTACCTCGCCACGTCATCATGAAAAATAAGAATCGGACAAAACAAACTTCTTTTTACGAACGACTACGAGTTCGAATGTCGATTTAAACTTACGTCATTCAAATTACGTACGACGCTTTTTACTACAGAAAATTGCACTTTCGTGTTTTCCAATGGGTTTCAATAAGGTTACAAACATAGTATTGTAGTGTGTCCAACTAGACTGCGAGCACGCGTTGTTTTGACCAATGCCGGCTGTACCACTTTGAATTTTACTCGACTATGATTAGCATTATTACATATGTCTAGCCGTGTTATTGAGACACCTGTCATATGACCAGACACTTGTCTGGTTAGTTCGTCATTCTGATCAGGTTCTACGCCTTTCTGCCATTGGTCATGGCGCTAAATTGACGCTGCGTTGTTTTACTGGATAAACAGGTTGAACTGAAAGAATGCGAACCTTTTAAACATATACACTACCCTAGAATAGCTTAAGTAATCTGGCGATTGTGTGTGTTATAATGCCTATTGTGTCTTTCAATTCAACCTAATAAAGCAGGGGTGATGGGCAACTTCTCTAGTTGGCGGGCCAGATGTAGGAAAATGAAAATCTTGGTGGGTACAGTAAACGGGCCGGTCAAAATCCCTTTGCGGGCCCGCGGGCCGTATGCTGCCCATGCCTGTAATAAAACATAAATATCCAAACTAAACACTAATCTGGGGTTGAGAATAGTGTTTGGGGCAGCAAGCAGTTTTTCCCCCTCTTAATGTTGCCCATTCATTTAAGGCTTTAATTTTGACTGTTAAGATTTAACGACCACGTCACATGTCCCCGTTATACCTCGTATATTCACTGACGTGTTTAAAAATACTGTAGCTTTGCCGTTTTATACGACTTTTTTGACTTTAATTAATTAACTAATTCTTCTGTAATGCAATAAAAAAAATGAATATAATTAATGCCTTTGCACAGGTAATTTGAAAGTCCAAAGCGAATTAATTATACACACAATTCACTATTCTGCTTACCTTTACCACCACGCAGTCAATTTATAGCGCACTATTTATCTTCTCAAACTAAATATTGTGTGGGCTGTATATCAAGTATTGCAAGGACTGCTTTTATGGTTATTTGGTCAACTATGAGTAGTTTAAAATCAACCTACCTACGCGAAACGTCTTCAAATTTTTGTTATTTTGGAAACGCAACTTTTCATCGTTGATGCGACTTCGTTTGTCTAACCTTTCACCACACAGTTGGCACAGTTGCAATATTATCATTAATATAATAATGCGATCACACAATCACAATAGAAAAGCAATAATTATGAAATGCTAACAAATTACGCGGGTAAATTATACGAACTATTGAACACTTATTCACAGCTAAGAGTTTAAATACTGATTCGAAAAGGTTATGTTGCGCAAACAGCCTGAAGCCGAAACGGCACTTTTCATATCAAGTTTCGTGCAGTCGTTCGAAACTAGCCTTCTTTTTAAACTGGTATAATGCGTTTTTAATGCGCGTTGAATTTTATCACAGGAATCTAATGAAGTTAGTCAGTAGCGGAACAGGTAGAATTTTCAGGTTTATTCTCGTGAATAGAAAAACATAAGGGGGTTAACACACCGGGCAATCTTAAGATCACCTCGCGCCCATTGTCGGGTTATGGGAAGCTATTGCAATGTGTTGTGTATTATTTTACACGTTTTTTTCTAATTTTGGCAGAAATCATTATTTCACGTAGGTTCGGGCACATGTCCGATTAAGTGCCTTGTCTCAAGGAGACAACGACAAGGTAGGCGAGCCGAGTTTTGAACCTGGAAACCTTTCTGCTGAAAGGCGTCGCACTAACCCACCAGACTAATAGGTTGAGCACGTCCATGAAACGCCATGGCTGCAGTATTAATTACAAACAAATAGCCAAAGGCCGGTTTCGATCAGACAATGTTCCGTCGGAAGGCTTGACGGATTACCGCGGATAAAACTTTCCGTACGGAAATGTACCATTTCGGCTTCAGGGTTACTACAGCTGTAAGCTCTACATAACACACATTTCTAAAATCTCGAAAAATTTGGGAAAAATAGCTGGGGAACTGATGACGTAAAGCTGATGACGTAGAATCTGGTGACGTAGACCCGATGACGTAAAAGTTTTCAGTATTCCCCATTTGAAGTCAGGTGACCATTCGTCAGTTTGCTGGTTGAACGCAGCTGATCGTAACTCCATTTCAATTGCTCTATCTCGCTTTGATGGCGCCCTCTAGTTTCTTCCAGCTCAACTAACAAGTGCTCGTTAGTGGTCACTAAAGAGCTGAAAATGCAAATGCAGGATTAACTTGTGCACATAATTGAAATATTCACACTATTTTTGTTTCCTTAATTTTAGTATGCATTTTCCTTCCTTCCCTCCTTTTAGTGTTTTCTCATTTGAATAAAATACTAAAAATACCAGGAAGAGAAATATATCTCATATGGGAAATGAGGTAACTAAATGGAAAATAAATTTTTGGATATTCATGTTAATTTCTGTTAATAAGGAAAACAATGGGGGTTATCACACGGGCAATCGTCATTCACCTCGCGCCCACCGTCGGGTTACCAAAGCTATTGCAGTGTGTTGTGTATGATTCACATGTTCTTTAATTTGGTAGAACCCATTAATCCGCTG
>CH002023.1:69512-85759 GCA_000149265.1 Ciona savignyi
TACCCTTTTAAATCAAAAATACTAAAAAGTTACCCTTCTCAAAAATACTAAAAAGTTACCCTTTTTAAAAAGTTACCCTTTTAAAAATACTAAAAAGTTACCCTTTTAAAAATACTAAAAAGTTACCCTTTTAAAAATATCAAAAAGTTACCCTTTTAAAAATATCAAAAAGTTACCCTTTTAAAAATATCAAAAAGTTACCCTTTTAAAAATATCAAAAAGTTACCCTTTTAAAAATATCAAAAAGTTACCCTTTTAAAAATATCAAAAAGTTACCCTTTTAAAAAGTACTAAAAAGTTGCCCTCTCAAAAAGTACTAAAGTTTACCTCTCAAAAATACTAAAGTTACCCTCTCAAAAATACTAAAGTTGCCCTCTCAAAAATACTAAAGTTACCCTCTCAAAAATACTAAAGTTACCCTCTCAAAAATACTAAAGTTGCCCTCTCAAAAATACTAAAGTTACCCTCTCAAAAATACTAAAGTTACCCCTCTCACCCCATCCTCCCCCAGGGGTTCGACCCAGGTGAAGACACCTACCAACACCCCCCATCGGACAGCGCAGCAGTGAAGGTTGACGTCGACCCGAAGTCCGATCGTCTTCAACTCCTAGAACCGTTCGACACCTGGCACGGGAAGGACTTGGAGGACATGGCTGTGCTTATCAAGGTAATTGGGGCTTGCTGATCATGAACTCGGAATATGATTCTGAATTTTTAGGTGTAAAACCTCTCTAAGGGCTGTGTTTTGGCTGTGTTTATTAAGGCTACTACTAAATTTGGAATTCAAAATACATTCTAATTTTTTAGGTATAATTGTAACATCTAAGGGCCCGGAATTGGAACTTTAAGCTAAAATCCAACAAAAATGTTGAATTTGTGGAGATTTTATTAACTCTGGGAATGCGAAGGAAAACTGATTTTGTTGGTTGGGGCCTTGTTAGGTATCAATAGTATCATTATATTTGACTATTTTGTAGCATTTTCAGTATGTATTTAATATGTTAAGGTGCATAAAATTAGGTTCAATTTCTCCCCCAAAAATACCATTCCTTTAACAATTGTGGGCTGTTTCAATTCTGACAATACAAATGGCTGAAGTTATAATTTTTTTTTTTTCAATCAAAACAAAAGCGGTCGAATATGTGAGCAAACATCATCCTACAATTCTCAGGTAAAAGGCAAATGCACCACCGACCACATCAGTATGGCTGGCCCGTGGCTCAAATATAGAGGTCACCTCGACAACATCTCCAACAACATGTTGATTGGAGCCATCAATATCGAGAACGACCAAGCGAATTCGATCAAGAACCGATTGACCGGGGAATATGGGGCGGTGCCTGATGTGGCTAGGCATTACAAGGTGATTTTGATTTATAGGAACATGTTCAGAGGATTATTACTGGCATTATATTGGTATGCATGGGTCCATGTAGCACTGGGACTGGAATGTAGGCCATCATACATTACATTATTGGGTTACTGGATCTATTATAGTGTGTTGTATATGATTCACACGTTCCTAGAACCATTAATCCACTGGTTCAGGCCATGTCCATGACGTGCCTTGCCCAAGGACACAACCGACTAGCTAGCGACCAGTTTCGCACCTGAAAACGTTCCGGTTGAAAGGTGTCGCACTAAACCACCAAACTAACCTCCAAACAACCCACAGGCAAAGCAGTTGAACTGGGTTGTGGTTGGTGATGAGAATTATGGGGAGGGTAGTAGTAGGGAACATGCTGCTCTTGAGCCTCGTCACCTTGGAGGAAGAGCCATCATAGTAAAGAGCTTCGCAAGAATCCATGGCAAGTTTCAAATCAATTGAATAATTCTTTAGTTTTAAAGAAAATTTTTAATTTTAAATAAGATAAATGCTTTTTCAAACGAATTTAAAAAAATCTTTAATTTGAAATATATCCATAAATTTTAAATAAGAAAAATGCTCTTTTAAACGAATTAAAAAATCTCTATTTGAACTAAAAAATGTAAAACTACTTTTTGCAGTAAATACTAAGGCTATTAACGCCAAGCATTTTCTTGTCTAGTTGCTGTCTATCTCCGTAGACAGCCAACTAGTTTGTTGTCTGTGCTCATTTCATAAAATCTAGAACCTCAAAGATATTGTATTTTGTCCTTGATGTTTACTTGTCATCTTTGGCACAAAGGTTATTTGTATACAATTCCTAGCATTTCTAACCAAATTAAAAAAAATCTTAAATAAAAAAAAATAAATAAAAAAATCCTTTAATAAAAAACGTTTATGCCATAAATGCTAAATTGTGAGATATTGCTTACATGACTTTTCTATAGAAACCAACCTCAAGAAACAAGGTGTTTTGCCGTTGACGTTCGATAACCCGAGCGATTACGACAAGATTCAACCCGACGACAACATTTCCATTGTTGGGTTGAACGATTTCACTCCTGGCAAGGTGGGAGAATCCCTAAATAGAGATACAGATAGCGCAACAGATAACCACAGCGCGCATACTATTTTTGTAAAGTGCGCCTACTATTTTTATTGGAAATGTTACAGATTAAGATTTAAAAGTGGGAATGAATTTGTCCGGAAGATTTATCTAGTGGTTTAATGAGTCGCATTTCAGCTGAACGGTTGTAGTACATGGATCAGTGTTAAATAATTGCCTATTTAAGCATATAATATAAACTGTATAGAATATTAAAGTTTGATAGAATATTAAAGTTTGTCTCTGTAAACGGTTTTTGTAAGGCTAAATAGCTTGGTGGGTTAGTGTGTTTTCAGCAGAAGGGTTGCAGGTTCGAAACTTGGACGCTAGCTAGTCGATTGTGTACTTAAAGGCAGGACAATAAACGGACATCGAAATATAACATTACCTAATCCCACACAGTTGTTTTATCAGATCTATTAAAATTGTTTGGTAAATAATATCATTGGAGCTATAGCAGTACAGTATGTGGTAAATAAAGCTAAACTTGTTGAACTATTCAACCTATTTTATTACCGTGCGTGAAAATCACAAACGACCAAATTGAATCTGGTTAAACTACATATTAAGCCAAGTGGCAACATGCATTAAATTTGACTAAATCATTTATTCCTTTTTTCCATTTCAGCCCCTTGATTGCGTGCTGAAGCATTCAAATGGTTCAAGCGAAACCATCAAACTGAACCACACGTTCAACCAACCTCAAATAGAATGGTTCCAAGCTGGCAGCGCCCTCAACCGAATGAAGATGATGGCTTAAACTACCCTCGCATGTACAAACTCCTTTCATTGGTGTATAATGTTCATTGTACAATTTCTCAAAATATTTAAAGTTCATTTTTTTGTGGTAATTGCAAATTAGTTCAAAATTATCGATTTTTAAAAGTTCACGAAATTTCAAAAATTCTGAAAATTTTGCGTCGGTTTTATCGCCCATATTGCTTTGCATACTGTGATTGAGCAACCTGCTGTCAATATCTTATTGGAAATTTCACCTCTTAGTACCGCGGTGGTGTTTCGCGTTTTGTCTTTAATTCAGAGTTAATTTATAAAATAAGTTCCACTCACTGAATTAGGTGTTTTATTTTAATTTGCACAAGATACGAGGTTAACATACCAGGTGCAGGGATCTAGTATGAAATGTTGGTCACAGCCAGTTGCTATGAACTGACCGAATTTTTAGCTTCGTGGGTTCGTTTGTTGGCTTTCACGCGAAGTGTGCGGTTGTGATTGGTCGTTCCAAATTGTCTTTTAGGTAGTTTTTTTCATATTATAATACATATTTGTTAACTACTTGGCGTATTTTAAAATTTTAAGCTACTTTCGGATGGAATAGTCCGACCGATTAGTAGAGTGGTTTTTGCGTCGCCTTTCAGCTGAAGGGTTGCAGGTTCGAAACTCGTTACTAACTAGTCGGTTGTGTCCTTTGGCAAGGCACTTAACGAACATAACCTGAACCCAGCGGATTAATGGGTTCTACTAAATTAAAGGAAGAGTATTCAAGTTTATCCACGTGAATGGGAAAACGCAAGGGGCGTAACACACGGGGAATCGTCAGATCACCTCGCGCCCACCGTCGGGTTACCGGAGCTATTGCAGTGTGTTGTGTATGATTAAGACGTTCCTTCAATTTAGTAGATATTTTAATGTTTTCGTTAAAAAATACATCAGAATATAGTCTTACGGTCGATTCTTTAACTTGTAATCCAATGATTTTGCCAGTCACTTTTAGTCTTGGTTGTACTAACACAAAACCGGTCATAGACTAAACTAGCTTGTAAAAATGCCAAGATTAAAGAGTCTGTGCATCTCCAAGCAGCGTCGGCTGGACACTTCCCTCGATAGATACAATAGCATGTCGGCCGAGGTGCGAACTTGCTATCCCGGGGCAGAAGCCGCCAAACTACCGGGTGAAACAACATGCAAAATTAACAAAGACAGATTTCAAGCAAATTGCCTAAGGGCAAACAACTAGAACACACAATAACTTATAAAAGTGGTGGACACCTGTGATTCTCACTAAGTCTTGATGGTAGTTTCGTACAGTTACAGCAAAATGATTACACGTAATCACATAATATTCATCAGTCTAATTGTCGTCTCAACGTTGGTATTTATCAGAGAATTAAAGCAAGTGGAATTAAACGTTAAAGGTATGGTTGTTTAAAAAATAGCCCACTGTACAATAATAGGCCAACTAAAACAAATAAGCATACGATATGCTGTAAAAATCGCAGCGAACAGTTGAAATGTTTTTTTACTAAAGTATTACTTTTGCGCCTGAGATATCTATGGCGTTTTACTGAGTATTGCAGGCTATATCGATAGCTGTCAGGGTACCGGGTCATTTCCAGCAAAACAGTTGGAATCATATTATTACAGTACACCACCAGCATAAAAGTCTTTTCAAGAATTAGCATAAAAGTCTTTTTAGTTTTAACAAAGCATGTAAACTCAGCCATATTGATTTAAAAAACGCCAATTGCACTTTTTTCCTATGTTTTTGAAGTAAAAACTCGGATAGTACCACCTTTAGCTCAGTAGTATCGCCCTGTCAGTTTTCTCAATTAACTAGATTACGTCTTACGTGTAACTTACTGTTTTATTACGGGCGTGATGTAATAGTCTCAGTGTAAATTAATATAAAATAATATTAACCTATGCAGCATTATCTTGCTTTTCTTAAAATTTATTTCATATTATTTATCTAACTTAACACAAAGGGTGCATTTGCCTTGGTGACGGTATTTTGCTTCATCCTTTGCTGGGCATTGACTGTAAATTGCGGGACCGGTTAGTCTGGTGGTTTAGTGCGACGCCTTTCAACCGAAAGGCTGGACACTAGCTAGTCGGTTGTGTCCTTGGGCATGACACTTAACGAACATTGCCTGAACCCAGCGGATTAATGGATTCTACCAAATTAAAGGAACGTGTATATCATATACAACATACTGCAATGGCTCCGATAACCCGACGGTGGACACGAGGTGATCTGACGATTGCCCGTGTGTTAACCCCCTTGGTTTTCCCATTCATGGGGATAACCATGAATATATCCTATCCTAAATACTGTTGTTATTTGTTGAATTCCGATGTCAGCATAAATTAAAAAATATACTTGAAACTTGAAAACTTCAGAATCCGACCATACCGAAGCCAACAAAGTGTCACGACCAAGCATTCATTACCAAGTCGCTGACAACCCGGAGCCGTACGCGGTTATCGAACCGCCGCAATCCGATTCCTATCTTGACGAAGTGAACCGGTACCTTGTGGATCTGATCTCGCAAAGAAAGGCGGTTCTTCAGCAAAATCGAACTCATTCGGCCTCACAGACTTTCTCTGTATTTTGGGAATTTGTCTACAATCGGACGGTAGGTGTATAGCCTAGGCTAGTTTCTACGAAGGTAGATAAAGCTGTCACATTAACCTATTACACAACACACTACAATAGCTCCGGTAACCCGACGGTGGTCGTGAGGTGATCTGCCCGTGTGGTAACCCGCCTGGTTTTCCCATTCACAGGGATAAACATAAACATCGTATCCTTATTCTGTTAGTTGCGCCCAAAGTCGGTTTTCAGTACGCTGAAATTCACTAGTTTAAGATATTGTCAGACTGTACTATCCGCAATCAATTGATATACAAACAGTTTCAAGCTATTAACCTATAGGATAGGATATTATTTATGTTTATCCTGGTAAATGGGAAAACACAGGGGCTTTAACAGACGGTTAATATCCGCTTTCAGAACTTTAACCCTTCAGCTGAAAGGCGACGCAATAAACCACCAAGCTAAATCTGACGATTAACCTTAGATAGGATACAACCAGTGATGGGTTTAAAATTTTAAGAACAGGTTCTCTTTTGTATCGTACTTACCAACAACAGGTTCACTTAAAGGTCTAATGTCTGTAAAAAAAGCAAGAATCGGATCGGTGATTATCCCGACGTTCCAAGAACCGGTTCGACCAAAACCCATGCGAACCTCTTGAATCCCATCACTGGATACAAGCTAAAGCGGTTATATATTCGAAACCAGTCCATAAAAAAAACACTTTTATTTCAGTACAAGTGCAACGACGTGGTAGAAGTCGGCGGGAAAGAAGATGGAGACGGGGGTTACCCTCTTTGCAGTGACGCGAAGTTGTGGGTGGCTCCTACGTCACGAAGATGTCTCGTTTATTCCTTCGGTGTCGGGGACGATTTCTCGTTCGATGAGGGAATGGCTGGAAGAGGCTGCGAAGTTCACTCATTTGATCCAAGTAATGGGATTATAGGATATCTGTGTCAATCCTGTAGATGGGAAATGGCAAAAGGAGTTATCACACAGGCGATCGCTAGATTAGGATAGGATATTTATGTTTATCCCCGTGAATGGGAAAACCTAGGGGTTATCACACGGGCAATCGTCAGATCACCTCGCACCCACCGTCAGGTTATCCGAGCTATTGCAGTGTGTTGTGTATTATTAAGGCGTTCCTTTAATTTGGTAGAACCCATTAATCCGCTGGGTTTAGGCAATGTCCGTAAAGTGCCTTGTCCAAGGACACAACCGACTAGCTAGCGACCAGTTTCGAATCTGCAACCCTTGCAGAGGTACCACATGGGCGATCGTTAGATTACTTTTAGATTACGTAAAATAGCGTTCTCACAGAAATAATCGTAAAATTAACTTGCAAATGCATAATGGAGCGTTTTTACAAGGGTAACCGCCGGATTGCCCCTTGCATATCATGTGGCTACCATAGCCATTCCGTTTGACCTAAAAAGGTCGAATTTTCCCATTTACTAAGATAAACATATATTTATCATATGAACAGTAATGTGGCCGACTAGGGAACGCGACCGCTTTATAAACCAATTTCTATTTAAAAACGCTATTAGTAACGAAATTATAGTGTTCGAAACTTAGTCCAATAAAAAAAGGGCATTTCATGTTCTATTCTTGTGGACGGGAAAACGTAGAAACATTTTCTGCGCGTTAACGATTTTGTATTGCCGAGTTCTGTTTTAAACAGTTTAATCCGATATTCTAAACTTCCGAACTTACATTGAACCAAGGTATCAATGTAAAGGACGGGTTGGTGCTGGATAGCGGAGTTAAGTTTCATAAGATTGGAATTGCCGCACTGGACGTGGAGTCGGATAAAAACGGATGGAAAATGAGGACCCTGCGTAAGTTAATATTTGGCAGAATCACCCTTCAGGATTGGATATAGGGATAGAATATTAATGTTTATTGCCGTGTGTGGTAAAACCAAGGGGGTTATCACACGGACAATCGTCAGATTACCTCGCGCCCACCGTCGGGTAACCAGAGCTATTGCAGTGTGTTGTATATGATTGAGACGTATATTTAATTTAATATAACGTAATAATCGACTGGGTTTAGGCAATTCCGTTAAGTGCCTTGCCCAAGGACACAACTATGCTAGCGACCAGTTTCGTATCTGCTATCTTTCGACTGAAAGGCGTTTTGTGGAACACCGATATATATACCGAATTTTATACAAAAACGGTCCTGATCAAGTAACCCATTATGGGTTCGAACCTCTAGTCGGTAAATTTTGTTTTTCAAAATATCGATATGTTCATTTTATTTTTCAAAATATTCATCATTTGTGTTATTTTGCAGAAACATTGCGGCAAGAGCTGAACCACAGCAAGCAGTGCATTGATTACCTGAAGGTGGACACCGATGATCCGGACGTGGGAGGATACGAGGACCAGGTATGATGATCAAATGCAGGGAATATATGCTTCATTTAAAAGTCAAGAGCTGTTTTGGTTAAATTTTTGGCTAAAGAGAATATACGTCTGCTTTGCCGCATTTGAAATGCAAGAGTTATTTCGGCTAAATTTTCGGCTAAAGAGAATATACGTCTGCTTGGCCGAATTTGAAATGCAAGAGCTATTTCGGCTAAATTTTCGGCTAAAGAGAATATACGTCTGCTAGGCCGCATTTAAAATGCAAGAGCTATTTTGGCTAAAGAAAATATACGTCTGCTTGGTCGCATTTGAAATGCAACAGCTATTTCGGCTAAATGAGAGGTCGACCACCTGCGGCTCTTTCATCCTTCTGATGCGGCTCTTATTAATTTAATTGCTACTGCAGCGATCGTTTAATAAGTTTAATACCCATGCACAAGTGAACAAACAGAAGAACACTCGCGTCTTTATCTCACACAGTGTTTTTCTTTTATTGCAATAATATTGTGAGTTTTGCGGCTCCCATAGATTCATATTTTAAGGAATATCGGTTCAAATGTTATTTTAAGTACAAAAGATTGCCGACCCTTGAACTAAAAAACCACCGATCCGATCAGGTCTATATGGTCCATGTCCATTTCTGGATTATTATGTACTATACAAAGCATAAGTAATATACGGTCCGCGGACCGGGTCCGACACGCGAAGTGATTTTGGCTTGCATGCAAACTGTATCGAAAACCATACCCTGTAACAAGCCCTTGCATTTTTGTAAGGTTTAAAAATTTTAACGAATTTTTTCTGCTGTTTAAAACTGTTGTATTCTTTTATTGGAGGTACTTGGTAGTGAATCGTAGTGAATGAAATTTCAGCAAACCACGTCGGGTTATATAACACGAAATGGTCGCAAAGAATATAGCATTCCGAAGTAAATTATTACATGAATGCGGGCATGATTACAGTTGAATACAGGGCACAAGATAACTGTCTGGAAACCTGTATGTATTACTACAGGGAAAAAAATTAACGCATTTCCACAACAAAAACTTTACGATTTTATCATTTAGGTAATGCAAGAGATGCTAAGCACGGACCTGCACAAGCACGTCCGACAGTTCTCAATGGAAATTCACCTCATCGGTCCCCTTGTCGAGGTGGTGCGTGTCCTTCGCGTTTTCAGGATCAACAGACTTCTACAGCGGCTGTACGACAAAGGCTACCGTCTCTACGACATTACGGACAACGTACGCGGACAGAAGGTGGAAAGAGGGAACCCTGAACTTACGCAAAGCGACCTCGTGGACGAAATAATGTCAACCAGGATCGCAATGTTTTGGGAGGTTTCGTTCGTGAACTTGAACGTGGAAGGTTGCGAATAGCAAAGGATCCTTGTGTTCAAAGGATACTACTTAACAAAGGAACCTACTTATTGAGAAGTATGCGCAAATACAGCGGCTTAAATGGCACTGGACTTTAAAGAGCTCTCCTGGTCCCTAGTCGTTTATGAGAAACTTGGTTGATGGGGTTGTGGTAGGAAACCCTAATTTCCTGAACCATATCCTTCCAAAATGGGCCTACCCTACGCTTTGTAGGAATTGTTTTACATTTTTGCATTAAATGAGCTTTCAGGGCGTGTTAATAGCAAAACATTAATTTCCTGAGCGAAAGCGTCATAACATGACCCACACTGCTCTTTGGCGAAATTTGTTTTATTTGCATTAAATAAGTTTTTAATTTCCTTAGTAAACACAATTTCTCAATTTACCAGTCCGTGTGCAAAGAAGTTTTTGCTTGAAATCAATAAATAAAAACCTAAAGTTTGTTTGACGTACCTATATCTAATGACAAAACTGAAACCTAAAAGTACAACTTTTAACCACCATTGATAACGTTACCGGAAATGGAAATATACTTTCGACAAAATCGCTTTTAAGGTCATTGAAAAAACTAGCTTTTCTCACGTAAAATGGCAGAATAAAGTCATCTAACCGTTTAACAAATTGAGACAATAGATTGATCAACCGCTTTAACGTAATTCAGATTCTAAGAGGAAAGCTAAAGATTAGGATAGTATAGAATATTCATGTTTATCTCCGTGAGTGGGAAAACCAATAGGTTAACCGCCCGGTTGGCCTAGCGGTTAAGTGCGGCGGTCGCTAGCTAATCGATTGTGTCCTTGGGCAAGGTAACCTACTTTACGGACATTACCTGAACCCAGCGGATTAATGGGTTCTACCAAATTGAAGGAACGTCTCTATCATATGCAACACACTGCAATAGCTCCGGTAACCCGACGGTGGGCGCGAGCTGATCTGACGATTGCCCGTGTATTAACCCCCTTGGTTTTCCCATCCACGGGGATAAACATAAATATCCTATCCTATCCTGACACACGGGCAATCGTCAAATCATCTCGCGCCCACCGTCGGGTTACCGAAGCTATTGCAGTGTGTTGTGTATGATACACATATTCCTTCAATTTAGTAGAACACATTAATCCGCTGGGTTCAGGCAATGTCCGTAACGCTTTACAATGTGTGCATTGACGGACTATTGTGACGTTGAAAACAATAATCCGTATGACTGGTATGTAGGTTTAGCTCGACTGTTTACGTTTAACTGTGTTTTGGGTAAACCAAAAAAGCTCAATTGAATGGTTTTAACCAGGCATTCAGTATAGCGTTTTAGTTAGCTAAAAGGTATCCAGAAGCTCGCGACTTTAAGGCCAGTAAAACACAAGTTTTATGCGCGTTATAACATGTTTAAATTGTCTGTATAAGAGACCGGCTTAAGTCAAAGTTATACTTTGCCAACAAGAGTGAAAAAAATGTCCGGTTATCTTATAGGACTGTCCAAACGTAGCACCGGAAAAAAAGCTTACTTCGCATTAAGATAGACATAAAGACAACAGTTTACATCTATTATTAAATGAATATATAAGACAGTCGGTCACTTGAACAGTATAACAGTATGACAATACAAAGGTTAATCTTAATCTCGCTAAACTTTTTAGAAACTAAACGAGTTACGGACTAATATTCAGTAACACAGGAAACTTGTTATGTGAATAGCAGCATAACCATAATAAAGTTGACATTAGGATAGGATATTCATCTTTATTCCCGTGAACGGGAAAACCAAGGGGGTGAACACACGGGCAATTGTCAGATCACCTCGCGCCCATCGTCGGGTTACAGGAGCTATTGCAGTGTGTTGTATAGAAACCATAGGCGCCATTTAGTTAGCGGGTGGCGCAGGTGCCCGCGCACCCGCGCATATTTGCATGCTTTAAAAAAAAATTTCAGTTGAGATGGATATATATATTTGATCATATTTTGATAATTAAATAGTTTTGTAAAAACAGATATTGGTAGACCTAACGCAAGTATAATATATTCGATCGATACACCAACTGCCAAACGATAACGTTGGTTCAAAACGGACCACGCACTCACTGCGTAACGTCAGATTTTTTATCTTACCGCCACTTATATCACTCGCATCTTCGCGCAAAGTGTAGACGTGTTTCTTTATGATGATGCGTGCAAATACGATATTGCCCGTGAGCCCTCGGTAACAACAGAAGAAATGGGTAAGTATTTCTTCATTAAAACTCGTACGATCGGCGGTTAAGCAGGACAAAAATAAATTTCATAAACTTAACATGTTGAGTTAATCCGACGATATATCCATCCCATTGGTGAGTATTCAAATTTTTGTCTAAATCTGGATTTTCATTCAATCGTTTTACGGCGCATGGAACCTAACTGATTTAGTTTATTTATACTTCCGTGTTTAAATGAATAACGAAATGCACCGAATATGATAACAGATAGGTAACCGAAACGTCTACAATTAAAGTAGACACAAAAAATAAGGTTATTATCACTGAATTTGTGAGCAGAAACCAGATGCGAAAAACAACTTAAACAGTATTTATTAATGTTTACTTTCTGCATAACAATATACTTTATTTTGTCATGAATCCACGATTCCTTTGTCTTTTATTGGCAAAGTATGCAACAGTGAGACAGTCGCCATTGTTATGAAACAAAGTAAGTGCGTGTTATAGATGGCGTATAACCAATTAAGACCTCTATGAACGGCAGGATGTGACGAGTGGTACCCTCCATGAGTCATTGTTTTTAAACGAGTGTTTTGCTGAGTAACAATGGTGGTGATTCCCCAATGTTTGTTTGGCTGAAAGCAGCATGTGCTAGGCTGCGTGCCGGTGATCTCGTTTAGCTGTAAAGTTTTGTAATCGTGGAGCAGTGCTTTGTAAAATAAAGGTGTTGAATGTGCATCTGCTAGCTGTTTTGTTGGAAAAAAGTTGCCGATGTACGAGGGGGTATGGGCTCAAAATTTTTAAACAAAATTTTGTAGGGTTTTGAGTTTAGGTTGCAGATCCAAGCTTCAATTTTAAATTGTGAAAAAATCTAAGACTTCCTATGTCAGGATTTTGAGTGACAGTCGTTTTTGTGAGGTCAGTTTGCATTGGAGAGATAGGGAAAATAATTGGTTGAACGCCTCCTAAACCTTATCCCAATGAAACTAATATTGAGAACCAGAAGCAAAACTATAGTTTATAAAGTTCTTATAAGTGGCAACTCTATTTTAGTGCGCTTAGGAATAATTAAATTCGTAAAAAACGTAGCGTTGGTTCTAGCGCGATGAAAATAGTTTAAACTGCTTTGTAATCGTATGCACTGTATATTTCTTCTTTTTAGAGCAATTTAAGTAGACATATCATGTCGAAACCCCAACGGCAGACATTTATCAGTTATTTTAGCAAACGCAAAGCAAACCACGGCGGCCACGACTTGTCATAAAAGAGAAGACCGTTAGTTTGTTTATTAAGCATCGTTGCCCTTTGCGCGCTGGCAGGAAGAGAACAAATATTTACACGTCGCTTATTTATTAACGTTAAAGTTTTTAAGAATCTGTTACCTCTTATTTAACCGTTCGCTTTGCCATTAAGTCAGTCTGAAAGACAGTAACCAAAGTGGACGTCAGTTAACCGTCAATGAAATCAATAAATGGTTAACCGACTGTGTTCGTTTTTTACGCCTACAACAGCACATGATAATAATATAAGTTATATGGTGGTTGTTTTTTTAACGACCGCGTATAGTTGAATTGCAGTATGCCTTAGTGATGGTAGGAGTAACGGTCGAGGCCACCAGTTCGTATCGACTTGGTATGATTTCGAAGGTCTTGGCGTTATTAACTGCAGCGCCGCTTTTCGAACGATTCGTAGCGGTGTTTGTTGCTTTGATCGGCGGTTTGACCTAGGGTTACGTTGACCTACAATCAACGCTTTTTCAATGTTCTTCCCATTACTAAGTACTAGCGAGGGAGAACACAGCTTAACATCGGTTAACCGGTTAACCGTTATAAAAATCTAGGTATTTGCACAGTCCTATATTTCAGTGATCACCATACGTACCTTCAAAAAAATTCTCGCGCGAATTTTGTTTTCGCACCCTTACGCATTTTAAAAACTTGGCGCCTATGATAGAAACGTTCCTTCAATTTGGTAGAACCAATTAATCCGATGGGTTCAGGCAACGTTCGTGAAGTGCCTTGCCCAAGGACACAACCGACTAGCTAGCGACCAGTTTCGCACCTGCAACCTTTCGATTGAGAGGCGACGCACTTAACCGTTAGACCAACGGGCCGGACTAACATTGTGTGCATACTACAGTATAAACAGCACATCATTAACATAAATATATTTATTGTAATTTATAATTGCATTAACATAAATATGTTTGGTATAATTTAATACTGAACATGGTTACTGTAGACATATGGCAAATAACTTCCCGGAAATTGACAATATGGGTACGCTGAGGTATTCACAGCATAGATTTTACATTAATAGATTAGTTAAACTATTTATAGGCAATTTTACCCTTGGTTGTTACATGTGATTTACTCCAGCTTATATAGTGCAAACTAGCTTATATAGTTGCTATATGTGAATTATTCCAGCTTAAATAGTGCAAAGTATGCTAGATTCTGTGGAGATTAAAGAAAGCAACGATACCAGTAATAATGAGTGTGTAGAAGTGGATACTGACGTTAAGAGAAATTACAAAGATGGCGGATGGGGTTGGGTGGTGGTGGGCGCCGCGTTCACAGTCGGACTTGTACGTTTTGGTACAGAGAGAAGTTACCCTGTGTTTTATCTGAGCATAATGCAAGAATATGGGGTCAACTTTGCTCAGGTGTCTCAAATTATCAGCAGTTTCTTCAGTTGTATGGGCGCTTCAGGTAACGTTGTCTGCTGGAAAACCAGTCGACCTGTGTTTAGTTTATCTTCGCAGTATTAAATAGTGGTAAATGAAGCAAATCACAGCACAGGAACGGACGGCAAAACGAACCGTCGTTTAAAAAAACTAAATAAGTATAGCGGACACGGCCGCCAAACTTGGGCGATAACAATATGCTCTGTGATTGCAGTGTGCGTCAAGTCATTGTGCACGATCTATTATTTGGCTTTGTGTATACAAAAATGTTATGTTAACTGTGGGTATTTTAGCTCCTGCGCTTATAAGCGAATAAAATAAACTGAGAAAAATACAAACTAACTACATACCGCAGTTACCAGGGAAATCCGTTAAAATTAAATTAAGAACTCACTGTAATACACGATTACCACTTATATAAATCAGATTAACACTTAAAGCAACAAATCAATAGTGAACTTTTCCCAGGAGTTTTTGCTCCTGCACTGATAAAGAAGCTTGGTTGTCGGAAATGCATGATGTTGTCTGGTTTCGTTGCAGCGGTATCTTGTTTCGCTGCGTCCCTTCCAGGACCTTACTGGAAACTTGTTCTGTGTTATGGCATAATTCCAGGTATAAATAATGCATGTAGAAATATAGGAGAGAGAAATGTTACAAATCGGCTGTTTGTCCTGTCTACGCTCAAAAACCTGAACAGTTTCCGTTATGATATCACAGCTTCCTACCATTTATTTAACGATAACATTACTGCATGCTATTGCTGTTGTTGCTAGTTTGGCTTGAGCTATATGTTACAATTTCATTGTTTTATTTTCACTGAACTGGAAACCACGTTGTTTAACGTTTTCACAGCGTTCGACCGATTAGCTCTGTGGGTTAGTACGTCGGCTTGCAGCACAAGGGTCGAAATTGGTAAAAGTTGTGTCCTTGGCAAGGCACTTAACGGACATTGCCCAAACCCAGCGGATTAATGGGTTCTACCAAATTAAAGGAATGTGTGAATCATACACAACACACTGCAATAGCTCCGGTAACCCGACGATGGGCGCGAGGTGATCTGACGATTGCCTATGTGTTATCCCCTTTGGTTTTTCCATTTACAGGGATAAACGTGAATATCATATCCTATTCCATCCATTTCCATATAGACGCGAAACCTAAAACAAACCTTAGGTGTGATGTCACAGTTCGATCTGTTACAGGTATTTGCTTCGGGATTTCAATGGTTGTGACTTTTGTTTCCGTGAATGAACACTTCGAGAAGCGGCAAAGCTTGGCGATTCAGCTCTTCCTACTGAGCACAAGTGCGGGTGCCTTCGTAGCAAGCCCGGTGTGCGTGGCGTTTATACAAAGCTATACCTGGAGAGGTGCTTTATTGGTAAATCCCTAGTAAAAACCTTAATTGGTTTGCCTGCATAACTAGTGGGTTATATTTTGACGGTTTTTGTAAAATGCCAGCAACAAAACTAAAATGCCAGTAGAAAAGCTAAAACTGTTGTTCTATAGTTATTTATGTCCTTAAGTAAGAAACTTAGCAATCATTGCTGGACCCGGCATATTAATGAATTAAACATTAACATAAGAAAAGTCTTTAATATTTACAAAACAATGCAATAATCCTGTAAATTGTCGGTGTCCACTAGATAGTGTCACTTGCAAGTGTGGTGGCTCCTTGCGTTTTTTTATTCATTGGAATAAAGCAAGAGTCTATCATATTAAGTAAAGTTGCTCTAACAATTGTATACGTATACGTAAAATAAAAGAAAAAGCTACACCCAACGACTACTAGTATGTTTGCAAACTCAATTTAATG
>CH002023.1:94470-156601 GCA_000149265.1 Ciona savignyi
TAGTGCGTTTTATATGATTGAGTCGTTCTCTCAGTTTTAGTAAAACCTAATATTCCGCTGGGTCCAATCCGGTAAGTGCTTTACCTAAGGACACAACCAACTATATAGAGACCAGTTACGATTATGCAATATAGGCGACGCACAAACCCACCAAGTTATTAGAAGTACGTCCGGCCCGATGGTCTAGCGGTTAAGTGCGTCGCCTTTCAATCGAAAGGTTGCAGGTGCGAAACTGGTCGCTAGCTAGTCGGCTGTGTCCTTGGGCAAGGCACTTTACGGACATTGTCTGAACCCAGCGGATTAATGGGTTCTACCAAATTGAAGGAACGTGTCTATCATATACAACACACTGCAATAGCTTCGGTAACCCGACGATGGGCGCGAGGTGATCTGACGATTGCCCGTGTGATAACCCCCTTGGTTTTCCCATTCACGGGGATAAACATGAATATCCTATCCTATCCTATCCTAAGTAATTACAACCGATTAAACTTTTTTTTCTGCAAATCTGGCGACGCTGTCACGTTAACCCTAGAAGAGGTTACAGAAGACGACAATTTACTTCTGTATATGAAAAATTTAATAAACTTTTATTTTGTCGTACACTTCGTGTGTTAAATTATGTTGAATAAAGTAATTATATACTTCGTTTGTTCAATAAAGTAATTTCTCGTCAGGGCAGTTAAGATTTTACGTTGATATTCTGCACTTTTGTGTGTGTCGTGGCGTGCTGATTAAACCACCCACAATTGGACAAGATAGGTGCATTTTTGTAGAAAACCTAGAAATCACCACGCTTATAGGATTTGGATTATTAAATCCATTTCCGCCAATAATGCGAAAATGGGGTTTTGTAATATTACATGTGACAAGATATCGTTACATGCGATACGGATTACCGAAACTACTTCAGTTAATTTAGAAACAATTGAGGCACTACATTTCTTTACCATCTTTACAACACGTGTTTGATTTCGTCCTAATACTTCTATATTCGAATGCACTAACCTCGCGAACAGAGCGACATCTTGAAAAGTTTAAATGCAAAGTGATCGTAGTTCTGTAGTCGCGCGCCAACCTCCCCGATTAATTTTTTATAACGAAATAAAAAGATAGAGCTATTTCTCAAATTTTGTCCAAATAGTAAAAGCAACATACGTATCATCTAATTATCTGACTTGCAACGAACTCCAACTGACTGCAATGCGACATCTTGACAGGTTAACTTATTTAGACGCCCATAGCTCGCCGTTATACTGACCGACTTAAAACGTGTTTATTAAACTTTAAAGGCACTCTTATGTACTTTGTAGTAATATCTTGTAGAGTTAATTAAAAAATTATCATGAACCTATGGTCGCACGCCAACCTAACTCAATATTTTATCGACTTTTGTGAAAATGCAACCTAATTTCAAGAGTCAGTCCTTGGCTGCAAAGCAACACTGTAAAACAAAGTAACACAAGTTTGGTAATCAAATTACAAATATATGGAACAACACATTTACAAACTTGTTTCCGAAATATAATTGTAAATTTTGCAAATTTCTTTTAACATAGAGCCACTAACCCACTTTATGCAACGTCGAATTATTAATACGTTCGCCTCGGATTGTAATTAAACAGATTTGGTGTACTTGAATTGACGATTTGTTGTTGCAATTACTGTACTTGAAATTGGTTGATGGTTGGATAACACATTTGTTACCTTGTTTCCTCAAAATAAACATCTTATCTCGATTTTTCTTTATAAACAGGGGCTATCGCAACCATACGATGTCAAATTTTCATCATATTCGCATTGGGTTTAAATAAAATCGTAGTTTAGTCTACCTTAATTGACAAATCTGTGTGTTAAGTTCATAAAGATTGGTAAATGACAGAATATCACACGTGTTCATGGTTTAAGTCCGCCAGTAACGCACTTACACTGCATCATAATTTTCAATATGTTGCTTCGGGTTAAAATCAAACAGCTTTAGCGTAGCTAAATCGACAAATTGTTGTAATTACATAAAATTCAAAAAAATTATCATTACATCCATTTAAACTCATATATGTGTAGGTTTTCTACATAAATGCACCTATCTTGTCCAATTTTGCGTGGTTTAATCAGCACGCCAGGACAAATATAAGCTTAACTGCCCTGACAAGAAATTACTTTATAATTCAACAAACGAAGTGTACGACAAATTAAAAGTTTATTAAATTTTTCATATACAGAAGTAAATTGTCGTCTTCTGTAACCTCTTCTAGGGTTAACGTGACAGCGTCGCCAGATCTGCAGAAAACAAGTGTTTAATCGGTTGTAATTACTTCTAATAACTTGGTGGTTTCGTGCGTCGCCTATATTGCATATTCGAAACTGGTCTCTATATAGTTGGTTCTGTGCTTGGGGAAAGCACTTACCGGACTGAACCCAACGGAATAATGGGTTTTACTAAAACTGAGAGAACGACTTAATCATATAAAACGCACTAAATTAGCTCCGGTAACCCGACGGCGAACGATGGGGTAATCTAACGATTGCCCGTGCGTCAACGCCCTTTGCGTTTCTTATTCACAGGGATAAATGATGAATGTCCAAACGAGTTGCTGGACAAAGTGTTTATTATTTATCAATGATTACCTCATTTTTAAAGGTAAAAACATACCGTAAGAAATATGTGTGACATACCAATTATTTTTGCTTAGTGGCGAGGTACCCTCATCTTGAATATATTCTGTCATTTTTATTCCACTGCTCCAAGATTTGACATTCATGACATTGATCTCACTGCTTCCACTAAAACAAATACCGTTTATTTTATTTTACCGTGATTTTAAGCTTGTAATAGTGAAAAGTTTAAAGAATTATGTAAATCACATTTGGAGGCTATATAAAATTGGAATAAAAACATAGTCAAATGTTTGACATACCTACCTAATTTTTTTATTGAAACATCTTAAATCTTACTTTTAAGCTTGTATCTTTAATTTTTCTTATTTGAACCTGTAAAAGGGGGCATAATGGTTACCATGTATTACAATATTCATATTTTTAGTTCTATATTAATTCAATATGTAAACATCTGTTTTAATCAATTGCTGGATACAAACGTAGAAAGCTTATTAGTCAAATACAGGGCAGATCCTAACCCGCAAATACACATGACGACAACACACCCCCAGGTATAGCACAAATATAGGGCAACACTAACCCAGGCATACCACAAATACAGGGCAACACTACCCCAGGCATACCACAAATACAGGGCAACACTACCCTAGGCATACCACAAATATAGGGCAACACTACCCCAGGCATAAAACAAATACAGGGCAACACTAACCCAGGCATACCACAAATACAGGGCAACACTACCCCAGGCAAGCAACACATACAGGGCAACACTAACCCAGGCATACCACCAATACAGGGCAACACTACCCCAGGCATACCACCAATACAGGGCAACACACCCCCAGGCAAGCAACACATACAGGGCAACACTAACCCAGGCATACCACCAATACAGGGCAACACACCCCCAGGCAAGCAACACATACAGGGCAACACTAACCCAGGCATACCACAAATACAGGGCAACACTAACCCAGGCATACCACCAATACAGGGCAACACTACCCCAGGCATACCACCAATACAGGGCAACACACCCCCAGGCAAGCAACACATACAGGGCAACACTAACCCAGGCATACCACAAATACAGGGCAACACTACCCCAGGCAAGCAACACATACAGGGCAACACTAACCCAGGCATACCACCAATACAGGGCAACACTACCCCAGGCAAGCAACACATACAGGGCAACACTAACCCAGGCATACCACCAATACAGGGCAACACTACCCCAGGCATGCAACAAATACAGGGCAACACTACCCCAGGCATACCACCAATACAGGGCAACACTACCCCAGGCATGCAACAAATACAGAGCAACACTGCCCTAGGCATACCACAAATACAGGGCAACACTACCCCAGGCATGCAACAAATACAGGGCAACACTACCCCAGGCATACCATCAATACAGGGCAACACTACCCCGGGCATGCAACAAATACAGGGCAACACTACCCTAGGCATACCACAAATACAGGGCAACACTACCCAAGGCATGCAACAAATACAGGGCAACACTACCCAAGGCATACCACAAATACAGGGCAACACTACCCCAGGCATACCACAAATACAGGGCAAACCCTATCTATGCATACCACAAGGACAATGCACCCCTAGCCATACACAAACACAGGGCAATACTATTACGGGCAGGAGACAAAAAATAAGGCAACACTACCCCAGGCATGCGGCAAATATAGGGCAACACAAACCCAGCATAATAAACAAACACAGGGCAAACCCTATGCATACCACAAATACAATGCACTCCTAGGCATACACAAATACAGAACAACACACCTCTAGGCATAACACAAATATAGGGCAACACTACCCGGCTACCCCAGGCAAATTAATAATACAATGCAACACTACCCCAGGCATACCACAAATACAGAAAAACACCTCCCCAGGCATACCACAAATACAGGGCAAAACAACCACAGACATACCACAAATACAGGGCAACACTACTCCAGGCATACCACAAATACAGGGCAACACTACCCCAGGCAAACGAAAAATACAGGGCAACACATCCCCAGGCATACCACAAATACAGGGCAACACTACCCCAGGCATACCACCAATACAGGGCAACACTACCCCAGGCATGCAACAAATACAGGGCAACACTACCCTAGGCATACCACAAATACAGGGCAACACTACCCAAGGCATGCAACAAATACAGGGCAACACTACTCAAGGCATACCACAAATACAGGGCAACACTACCCCAGGCATACCACAAATACAGGGCAAACCCTATCTATGAATACCACAAGGACAATGCACCCCTAGGCATACACAAACACAAACACAGGGCAATACTACCCAAGACATACCACAAATATAGGGCAACACAACCCCAGGCATGTATACATGGCAACATAACCACATAGGGCAACACTTCCCAGGCATACGACAAATACAGGGCAACACTACCCCAGGCAAACGAAAAATACAGGGCAACACATCCCCAGGCATACCACAAATACAGGGCAACACTACCCCAGGCATGCGACAAATATAGGGCAACACAATCCAAGGCATACGACAAATACAAGGCAATACTACCTCAGACATACCACAAATACAGGGCAACATACCCCCATGCATACGACATATACAGGGTAACATAACCCCGCCCCCCGGGCATACCACAGATACACATGAAAATAGATTGGTAACAAGTATGTTACAGGTTTAGTAGGCATAACAAACAGTAGGCTATTATGGATCTGGTAGCACAACATTTGGTTTCCCTCAAAGAATGGAGATAAATCAAAAAAGCATAAAGTTTTTGGTATATATGTTGCTTGGGGTATGAGACGCACACACTAAACCTCGCCTATGGTGGATAAGAATTAAAATACCAAACTTTTCAGTTCGGGCAATAGCTGTAAGCTTCTCTAGAAATTCAGTTGTGCGACCAATTTAACCCATTAAATAAATGTCTGACTACGTACTTACCCAACTTTAAAAACGAACAAACACGAGATTCTTGCTCAGCATAATGTTATTCGAAACTAAATTGTACAAAAAAACTGGTACGAAAGCACTACTGTTTACATTGCCTTTGCGTCACGTGATGTGACGCTGTGTTAGAAATTGTCTCGCTTAAAATTGCAAAACGTAACACATGTTACCATGTTAGTAACACAGTCCGCTTATAGCGGCTTTAAAAACGTAACACAGCCCGATCTAAGCGGTACTTTTTGGACGGATCGGGTGATAAAAACGGTCGCAATGACGAGAATTTGTTTTTTTATTTCCCTTTTTTGTCAATTGAATAGAAAACGGTCGCGGTTATATAGTGTTTTTATGGGCAAGAGTAAATTCTTACTCACACGGCGTGTGTCAGGCGAGTTGCTCGCGTTATCATGCGGATTTGTCGTCCTGTTATATATATGCCGATAACCGGCCACTAAAGCTCCACGCGATAAGCCGGATTGTTTCAACTAAACACGGGATCCAACTGACCATGGAGCATCTTCAGCTAACACTAGAGTTTGTACCCAGTTCCCTCCTTGCTTTCGAGTTCAACGCTCCTAAGGCGTCCATGGCCGCCAATCGAATCTGCCCGTCGTCGTCCGCGTTTATTACGTCACAGAGCCACTCGCGAGCTGCCAGCACCTCTTCGCACAGATCGTCCGTGACGTTGGGTGAACTGACGACCGCCATCGAAACGCAGAAGACGCAAGCTTTCCGCACGAACGGTTCCACGTGACTTCGTAACGGTCCGGTGAATTCGAGAAGTGAAGACGACATCTTGTGGGCAATCTGGAAAATAAATATTTGATGTTATGCTTTAGTTTAGTTTAGTTTAGTTTAGTTTATTCATTTTTTGCCCCAGTTATTAAAAATGGCAAACAAATCAAATAACAGCACAGGAACAGGAAAGGACGGCAAAACGAACAGTCGTTAAAACACGTCATTAAAAAAAGGATATTATTAAATAAATATAGCGGACGCCAAATAAATATAGCGGTCGCCAAACCATATTAAATAAATATAGCGGACGTTAAATAAATATAGCGGTCGCCAAACCTAAGCGAAAGATCAATATTAAAGCGCCACCAGTACCCAGTTTAGCACCGAATGGCCGGGTTGGTTAGTGCGTAGCCTTTCAGTCAAAGGATTGTGGGATTGAAACCGGGCGATTGTGTGGAAACTGGGCGCTTGTGGTTGTGTTCTTGGGCAAGGCTCTTAGTGAAACATTGCCCGGACCCAGTCGATTCATAAGTTGTACTGAGACTTTTGATTTTATATAAAAATTTTGTAAGTTAGGATAGGATAGAATATTCATGTTTATCCCCGTGAATGGGAAAACCAAGAGGGTTAACACACACGAGCAATCGTTAGATCACCTCGCGCCCATTGTCGGTTACCGGAGCTATTGCAGTGTGTTATGTATGATTCACACGTTCCTTTAATGTAGTAGAACCCAATAATCCGGTAGGTTCAGGCAATGTCCGTTTAAGGCCTTGTCCAAGGACACAACCGACTTTAATATATATAGAAGCAATAAACTCGACAAAACCGACCATAGAGTTGGCGGCGGAGAAGAGAATCGTGCCGAGTGCATACAACAAACGGCCAAGGACGATCGAATCGGTTCCCAGCAGATCCAACGTGCGAATATGCCGGTCATAAGCGGACATGAGAGGGTAGAAAAAGAAGCCAGCAACCGGTCCGAACTCATCCGCGGTGGGAACGACTGTTGGCTTTCTAACCTGCAAACAATAATGAGTTTAGTTTACATGTTCTGTATGCATAGCTTGGTGGATTACCTTTCAACCGAAGGACTGCAGGTTCGAAACTGGTCTCTAACTAGTCGGTTGTGTCCTTGGGCAAGGTACTTAACAAACATTGCCTGAACTTTAATGGGTTCTGTCCATTAAAAACTTGGCCAAAGACACAACCAACTAGCTATCGACCAGTTTCGATACTGTAACATTTCGACTAAATGGCAACGTACTAACCCACCAAGCTATTTGGCCGGTGGTAACTCTTTGTTGGGGCATCTAACAGAATAACTACACGTCCGCAGTCAGGCTAACGACATTAAAGCTGCTGCACTTTGTTTTGTATCATAGGGTTGCTATAGGTTGCTATTAAATTCTACTGGGTTCAAGCCCAGACCTTAAGTGGCTGGTCTGTTTGGCCGACAGTGAAAAAACTATTGAACCATTTCCCAAGCCTCGTAATTTACCGCACACTTTTCTTCGAGGCTTAGTGTAATATTTTATAAACATTTATTTTTTCACTTTTTATGTGGGTTTTTATAGTGGCACAAAATCTAATTATACCAAAATTTAATAATTTATTACTTTTTAGACGTGTTCTAACGCCGGTGGTTTTGCCGTTTTTTCCCCGTTTTTCATTTTTTTATTAAAGCTCCTACTTCATGTTTTCATAGTGGAAACAAAAAATAAACTAAACTAAACCTAAAAAAATAATAAATAAAATAAAAATATTAACTAATGCAAAGAACCCAATGACACTGGATTTTACAGATACATTAATAAGCCAGAAGGGTAAGGTCCGGCCCGTTGGTCTAACGGTTAAGTGCGTCACCTTTCAATCGAAAGGTTGCAGGTGCGAAACTGGTCGCTAGCTTGTCGGTTGTGTTCTTGGGCAAGGCACTTTACGGACATTGCCTGAACCCAGCGGATTAATTGGTTCTACCAAATTGAAGGAACGTGTCTATCATATACAACACACTATAATAGCTCCGGTAACCCGACGATGGGCGCGAGTTGATCTGACGATTGCCCGTGTGATAACCTCCTAGGTTTTCCCATTCAGGGGATAAACATGAATATCCTATCCACACCACCTTTCCAAATCTATGGGTTTTTGCTTCTATTCTCTCCTGGACGATTTGTTTCCATGATTTTTCCGGCGTCGCTGTGGATGGTTGCGTTGCTTTATCTGAGACTTTCTGGGGATTGAGAACCTTTGGTTTATTTATTTTTTACCCCAGTATTAAAAATGGCAAATAAAAAAAATGGCCATTATTGTTCAAAACCAAGTGGGGGTATGTCATAAAAAAAATCATAAAAAAGGGTAAAAAAATACCTTTCTCAATGGCTTTGCAGCAAAGTGGTCAGTGGATAATGAGAGGTAAGGACCAAAAAGGTGCTTGGTTTGTGTTTCACCCTAACACTTGTGTGGCCGTGTATTTAGAATATATGCTAATTCGGTGTTGCCACAATCGAGTAGAATCAATTTCTTTAATTACACGATGAAGTTGTATTAAAAACACACTGCAATAGAGATATGACAAACTGACCGTGGGCATAAGGTAAAATATGGTCTGGCAAATTGACTGTGGGCATAAGGTAAAATATGGTCTGGCAAACTGACTGTGGGCATAAGGTAAAATATGGTCTGGAACACTGACTAAGGGCATAAGGTAATATGCATCGCAACTGTGTCAAATGTTATCAAAAAATTATCAAAAAGATAATGATATGACGGTCACAATCGCACACACTGACAAAATAAGAATCATGTGTTTAAAAACCTTTATCTCCTCAGGTGATTTTTTCTTGTTGGAGTTGATTCTTGAGATTCTTCCAGCTGCCATTACCAGGACGTCTAATATGTCTAGTCTTTGCTGTATATTGTAATGTTCACTGTAGAACTCTGATGTCAGGTATTCTGCAACCTGAAAGAAAGAAACAGTTTAACTGTGGGGCAATCATTTGTAAGCAAAGCATTGAAACAATTGTTTTAAAAATTTAAATATTGGATTTTTTATCATTTTAGAAAAAGGTTGAATATTCATGTTTAAAAACAGGGGTGGGCAACTTCTCTAGTCGGCGGGCCAGATGTGAAAAAATGAAGTTCTTGGTGGGCCGGATTATTACATGAATAGTTTTCAATATTTTAATTACATGGTATGGTTAGATATAGTCTGCGGGCCGGTCAAAATCACTTCACGGGCCGGACCCGACCCGCAGGCCGTATGATGCCCATACCTGTTTTAAAACAACACACAGAAAATCAACTAAAACAGTTTTACTTTAGCGTTATGCATTCCGCTCTTTTTATCTTATTAAGTTTCTTATTATGTGATACAGTCCGGCTGGTTAGTCTGGCGGTTAAATGTGTTCAATCGAAAGGTTGCAGGTGCGAAACTGGTCGCTGGCTAGTCGGTCGCTGGCTAGTCGGACATTGCCTAAACCCAGCGGATTAATGGGTTCTACCAAATTAAAGGAACGTGTTTATTATATACAACACACTGCAATGGCTTCGATAAACCTACGGTGAGCGCGAGGTGATTTGACGATTACCCGTGCGTTAACCCCTTTGGTTTTCCCATTCCTGGGGATAAACATAAATATCCTATCCAACATATACATACTTCTTTCGGGTTGCATACAACGGCTGATGCAATGGCTCCTCTTCTTAACCCATCAAACCCATCCAGCGAATAGTTATTCTGCAGGTTCAACAAGATCTTGCAAATTTCCACGGCAACCTGAAAAAAAAGGTTATTTTGTGTGTTTTAATTGCATGTTTTCTTTCCTTTTTCCTTATTTTGATGGTAGTGTATTTTGCCTATTTTCACTGTGGAAAGAAAACTAAACAAAAATGAAATATTATCTGCAATTATTAGGTGGGTGACTCATGACATGTTGGAATGGTTGTAGGATCGAAACCCCATTAGAGACGCTTGTGCCATTTAAATAAACATTTAACGTGACATAAGTAGACCATGGTATCACAGGAAAGAGCAATGTAAGTCATAAGAAGCATGTTACTCAGCGTTCGGTTATTATCATGGATCCAGTAGGCAGCGGTTAAGTCTCCATTTAATGTTGTTTCAATTACAACTTTGTGCAAAATCTAATAAGGCATAAACTTAAACAAATACGTCATTAACTTAAACAAATAACACAATATCCCAACCTCTTTGGTTGCTGCAGCATCCTTACGAATAAGTTCATCGACGCTGCTCAGGTAAATCTCCATTTTGTCCCGATCTTCATTTTCTATCAAACCCTCCATGCAATCACGGATATACATCGGTCTCGCTGTCTGGGATGATTGGATATTTATGTTTATCCTTGCGAGTGGAAAAACCAAGGGCTTTAACACTCTGGCAATCGAAAGACCACCTCGCGCCCATTGTCGGGTTACCGAAGCTATAACAGTGCGTTGTATATGATTCACACGTTCCTTCAATTTGGTAGAACCTATTAATCCATCGGATTCAGGAAATGTCCGTTAAGTGCCTTGCCCAAGAACACAACTAGCTAGCGATCAGTTTCGAACCTACAAGCCTTCTGCTGAAAGGCGACACTGATCTGACGATTTCCCGTGTGTTAACCCCCTTGGTTTTCCCATTCATGGGGTTAACATGAATATCCTACCCTATTATGAATAAAAACAAACCTTTGTAAATGTGGATTCCTGTGGCAAATCATACGGCACTAAATCATCATCACTATCTTCACTATCATCACTTGCGTCGCCATCTTTGCTCCCAGTTGTGCAATCTTTTGGGTTGGCAGCTTTACTGACTGATAACTCTATTTGTTTCACTTTTGCCATTTCAACGAAGGAACTTTTAGGAATGGTGTAGACGTTTTTGTGGGCGGTGTATGAGTCTCTTAGTTGCGTCAATTCTTGTTTAGTTTTTCTGTGGTGAACAATGGAACAGTTGCTGTTTCAGATAATTGAATATATGGCAAACACAGGTATTCTTGAAAGTCATGTCTGACTGATTAGTCTGGTGGATTAGTGCTGCGCCTTTCGGTGGAAAGGTTCCAGATACGAAACTGGTCACTACCTAGTGCGGTTAAGTGTCCTTAGGCAAAACACTTATACGACATTGCCTGAACCCGGTAGAAATGATGGGTTCTAGCTAAATTGAAGTGTAAATCATACATAAGAACATTGCAATAGCCCCAGTAACCAGACGGTGGGCGCGAGGTGATTTGACGATTGCCCATGTAAAACCCCATGCGTTTATCCATTCACGCGGATAAACATGAATATCCTCCTATAATTTTAATACCGCCATAGTTGGCTAGTGCATTCAAGTAATTTAATATTATTGGTGTAACTAAGCGATCTAAGATATTTAAAAGTTATCCACACGAATTGGAAAACGTGCATCATTATGGTGCCTTAACAAAATAAACATCAGATTTTGTGATGTGTTTTTACTAGTACCACAGTTAAAATACAACTCAATAAAAACCTTGCTTAAGAATGTCAACCATTTATGTCTACCATGGTCCCATAATGTACCAAGCCCATAATAAAAAGTTAAACTTACTGAAGTAATTCTTGTTGTGCATCAAAAAACTTTTGATCAGGAGATTTTTCATCTTGGAATAGGTTTAATAATTCCCTGGTGTCATCTGTTATAGGGTATTCAAACTCCAACCTTCAACATAGTATGACAATATTAATACAAGATTTTGTGAGTAAATATACAATTTTTTTGCGCATTGTCTTGTTATGTCAGTTAAACACTGCATTTGACGTTATAAACAATAAAAGTACCCACAGTCGGGTTACTGGGACGAATGCAGTGCGATGTAAAGAATAAAAACAAGCCTTATGCTGGGTTTAAACAACAAACAGTCGGCCTTATTATGTGTGTTTTAAAAAGTTTCTTTTAAGCACCAGTGGAATTTATTTTAGGTTTTTTATGTCCCACCTAAATGTTATAAAACTGGCTTCACCCTCAGTACTGGGTCGAGCTTGCACATTTTTAGTCAAGGTTTTAATTTTTTATGATTTTTATTTCAAATTTCCAATCGCAATTTATTTTTAATTTGGTTAATGTAAGGTTAAACAAACACCTCATCCCCCCCTATACGGTGTGTATTCACTGACGTGTTTTAACTAACCTATAACGGATATATAGGGTATCCGTACACATACAAAGCACACACATATGTGTGCTGTGTACATAGCACACAGGCAATCGTTTCACCTGGTTTCTTCTGTTGTCATTTTAAGTGCAGCACTCAGCTTTTCCCCCACAAGCATACCAAGCGTCCGGACCTTAATGTCTGGTGATTCAAGATGATGTTTCATACCCGACATCAGTAACATCATAATATCTGAGTGAATAAAAACGAATAATGTGGATCAACAGTACAATATCTGATAAATAAAAGATTTGAGTGAAACTAACTTTCTTTGTGTTCTAAAAGAAAATGGTAGCACCAAAGGCTAATATCGTCTTTGTTTAAAATTTATCTTATAAAGGAACTTCCTCATTAGGTTTAAAAGGTGACTTTTGTTCTGTCTGTGTGTAGAACCTAGAAACGTGTGTCTATTTGATTAAATATCTGCGCTTATTAAAAAAACAAACAGCGGTTTGTACAGCAATTTATTTATTGGTTTTTGGTAACACTTGCTAAATCTTTGCCTAAAAACACAAGTGTTATAATTGAAAGTTCAAAGCAACACTATCCACTGTTTAGCTTGGTCGGTTAGTGTGTCGCCTTTCAATTGAATGGTTGCAGATTCGAAACTGGTCACTTGCTAGTCGGTTTGGTCTTTGGCCAGGCACTTAGTGGACATTGCCTGAACTCAGCTGAACGCCTTATTATACACAAACACGGCAATAGCTCCGATAATCTGACGGTGGGCAAGGTAATCTCATTTCCCGTGTGTTAAGCCCCTTGGTTTTCCCATTCACGGCCTTAGTAGGGAGAAATATACATGGATGTATCAGATAGCTCAATCGGTAAAGAGCGTTGGCGGTCTACATGCAGCATAAAGGTTGTTGGATTAAAACTTGCTGTTTATTTTAAAATGATTATTTTCTTGGTCATGATACTTAGTGGATATTGCCTCAAATCAGCAGCACATTCTACTATAGGAACATCTCAAGCCTATATAGCGCACCGCAAAAGTTCCGATAACCCAGTGAACACAAGGTGATCTGACAATTACCCATGTGAAAATACCTCTTCATATATTTATTGGGTAATATGATGATTAACCCTATGATAACTCTCCTAGGTTTGCCCAATTACAAGACATACAATATGCTATACTATGTACAATACAATTTTGTATACACCCATTCAATCAGGGTAGTTTCCTTACATATCCTTCCATTGGGGTAGTCTTCTTTAGTAATCTGACGATTGCCCATGTAATAACAATAGACTCACAAAATACTGGTGAATGTGGGAATTAAACCAAGAACCGTTCGGTTTATAAATAAATAGGGATATCAACGTCAATCTCTTTTTCTTACCGTCCTTTGTCTTTTGATCGGTTATATCTTGAAGATGCTTCACGCATAGTATGATGACGGCGGTAATGTATCGATGCTGTTCGTACGATGTGTGCTTGATTGAGCTGCCACTGCTCCATGTTTCAATCACTTTTTGCAGCGTCTGAATATCAGGGAATATATAAAACGCTTTATCTTCAATTTTATGAATTTCCCTACACCCAAACATAAAATGCCTATATGTATAAGGCGCATGAGACGCCTATGTACATGTATAAGTAGTATAAGAAACTGGTCATCAGCTAGTTGGTTTAGTCTTTGGCCAGGCACTTGACGGATATTGCCCTGAGCTGATCGCCTCAATTATACACAACACACTACTTCGGTAACCCGATAGTGGGCGTGAGGTGATCTGACGATTTTTCGTGTGTTAACCACCTTGGTTTTCCCATTCACGGTGATAAACATAAATATCCGAACCTATTCTAATTAAAAGAAACTAAATCGAAAGCAATAGAAAAAAATTCGCACGGATGACTAAAACAGAATTTGTTAATACCTCTATAGTTGTTTTGTTTGTTGCATCCAAGGTTGAAATATAGGTAATAACATTCCTTGGCACAGTGTATGTGTTATAGTGCTTGATTAATAAGAGTTTATACAAGATGACAAACTTGGCTTTCGGCTTGGTGGACACAATATCACCAAGCACATGGATCAATTGATGGGGACTGAAATTGTAAATCAAAAAGTTAAAAATAACTTAATTTGACAAAAGTATGTTTAACAGGCCTCTACATAAGTTTGGAAATATAAAACTGGAAATAATATTCACGCATGCTAAATTTTTCCCTAATACCCAATCTAATTAGGTCAGTGATAAATATAAATTTCTACATTCCAGTAGTTTTAAACTCAACTTTTTTAAGGGTGGATTGGAGATAAGTATAATATTTTCTTATTTCCATAGTTTAATATTTCTGTAATTTGGTACTGCTCTCTTTTAAAAATACCGCCATAAAGTTGGTAAATTACAAGAATAGTGGAAGCATGCAGTTGGCTTTGGTCCATAGCCCGGTGGTTGTGATTACTGGGATAGAATATTTAACTTTTGAACCTGACCGTTATGTAAATTACTATCAGCCATTAAATTTTAAATCAAGCAATTTCCATTAAAATGGGCAGTGGGCAGTAAAATTTAAACCTATTTTTTGCATATTTTCCATTAAAAAAGAGGCAAAAAATAGGCAGTAGATTTCAAATCAAGCAATTTCCATTAAAAATAGACATTAAAAATAGTATTAAAAAGTACATATGTTTTATACCAGCTTTGAAGAAACTACCAAATATAACAAGAATCGTCCCCCAAATGCCAAGTGGATTGAGGTGATAAATTACGAACATATGTTGTGCAAAATGCACACAACGCAACCTTTATGTGTATTACATCATTGCTTAGTTTGATATTTACTAATATAACAGCTATAACTATAACACTGTTGTAATAACGCCAACTACTCTCGCCCTAAGCTTGATTGTTTCCCGCGCTTCGCTCCACGTTGATTAGGCAAACTTTACACCTGTTCCCAACTCCTCTAACTAGTGCATTGTAACGTTCAGTGTAGCATTGTGTACATTGTCAGTTTGCTTGTGTGAATTAACCCGTGTATTACATTGTCTAGATTCTTAGTTAAATGAAGCCTACAATGAGCACTTATTAAACGTAACATAGGTCACAACACTGTTATTAAGAAAGTATTAAAATACCTAAACTCTCAGAAATAACCCTCATTTTTGGGGAGTTGTTATCTAACTACTAAATTTAGTTTAGTTTGTTTGTTGTTTCTACGATGAATACACGAAGCAGGACTATTGATAAAAATTTGGAAAACGGGAAAAAACGGCAAAACGACAGTCGTTAGAACACGTCTTAAAAAATAAATAAAATAGACTATTAAAATTTAAAATTAGGTATAATTTGACGTGGCCGCTTAAACCCAAATAAAAAAAAAATTTAAAATAAATATTAAAAAATAATTAATTAAATAATTGCTTAATTAAATTGGATTATCTAACCATTAAGATGTATCATCTATGCATTAAGATCTATTTATATAATGTATATACATCTTACATCGGCCAGACTTGAAACAAATGCGTCAGGACAGATTCTAATGACACATCTGGAATCCCTTTGAATAGTTGCTGCAGAATTCTTTGTAAAATAAAATCCGATTCAATCTTCAGGACTATTGATGGTATGAGTACTTGAAAAAGTTGGGCTGGAAAACAAGTTAGTTTGCTATCAGAGTCTGTTTTAAACATGGGGTTGGAGTTAGGGTTAGTTCTGGGGTTGAGATTAGTGTTTATGGAAGGGTTAAAATTTGTTTCTATAGTTTTAGTGAGCAGTTTCCCTCCTTCCCACTTTCCCTCCTTTTAGTGTCAATAATAATGAAGATTAAATATTTTTATAAAAAAAACAGTCAATATAGCTAGAAAACCTTATTATTTAATTTTAAGCAATTATACATGAAAAATAAATTGAAAATTATCTTAAACTGATTTATAACCTATGAAATATAACTTTTAATACTAATTATTTACTTATTTAAAAAAAAGCAGATTACCGAAGGTTTTCACACACCTGCTTTTCCTATCCTACAGAATTGGCCAACGCATTTTGACAGAAATTCAGTTTTAACGGATTTTCCCATTGAAACGTCGTTTGCCAGTTGATTAAGTGCGGATACGATCTCAAAGCCAAGAAAGATAAAGAACTTTTCATGGTGGAAAATGTGAGGTCTGAGAATGTTGAAATTTTTAAGTATGCACATGATTTATATACAAGTATGCACACAATTTATATTGTTACAAAGATAGTACACTAAAAGAATAGGATAGGATTTTCGTGTTTATCCCCGTGAATAGGCAAATGCAAGGAGGTTAACACACAGGCAATCGTCAGATCACCTCGCGCCCATCGTCAGGTTACCTGTTATGGATGCTAGCTAGTTGGTTGTGTTCTTGGGCAACTTAACGGACATTGTCTGGACCCAGCGGATTAATGGGTTCTACTAAATTTAAGGAATATGTGAATCATATACAACACACTGCAATAGCTCCGGTAACCCGACGGTGGACGCGAGGTGATCTAACAATTGCCCGTGTGTTAACCCTCTTGGTTTTCCCATTCCCGGGAATAACATGAATTTCCTATATTATCCAAAGTATGTTCTCTTTACACCATTATGTCTAAGCCTTCCTTTACCTTAATCCAGTCAGTCCCTTGTTGGCCACAACTTCAGGCAATGAAGAGATGAGTCGTATAACGATGTTGCGTACTTCATCATTACTGGACATATTCCTACATTCTGCCAGTGTGATGTTTACAAAGCAATGCTGATGAAAGATTGTGTCCAATATCGCAACAACAAGCTGAAATCGAGCCCCGACACTGTAAAGTAGAAATAAGAATTTAGCTTAATGGGGTTCTTAAACTGTTTTTTTTAAATTCACTCAATTTTAAATGTTTGGCGGTATAGTTAAGACTAAAAAATTAAACGATTACAACTAGAAAATTAATGTACCGCATAGTAAAAAATAGGCACAAATTTAAAGCCTACACCAAATTTCTTTCGTGGACCACCTGAAAGTACTTTACGGACCGTAAAAGATCCGCGGACCCCACTTTGGGAACCACTGGGTTAGTGGATCAAAGGGTCGCAGATTAACTGGTTGCTAGATAGTCATTGGTGTTTTTGGACAAGGCAATTTGAAGAAAATGCTATAATAGATTTGTGACATTGCTAAGTGTGAGCACAGTAAGTAATGAAAAATGAATAAAAAAAAAGGTGTACGATGAAATTCCCTTACACACACAAATACACACACACATACGCATATATATATATTATATATATATATATATCCACGCACAATCATACAAACGAATGCAAATATATCTACATATAGATACGCAAATATACACACATACGCAAATATATTCACACACTCATACACATTTATATCCACACACATATCTACACTTCCACTTGCCTTAATTTGGATATGGTGGAACACAAGCTTGGCAGAACCACATGGGGAGATAGCATAGACACCGCGGAAATAAGTTGGCATTCAGATTTTGGATACATCACCCATTCTATACTTGCATTGTGAAGAATCGAATCGATCAAGTTCATAACAGTGTTGTGTAGATGGTGAGGAATGGTGACGAAGCCCTGATAACACAAAATGACATGGACATGAAGCTGTATTTAGTGTTTAAGACTTTTGTGATCAGACATTTACTGTGACATAGGATATGATATTCATGTTTATCCTTGAGAATGGAAAATGTAAGGATTGTTAATACACGGGCAACGTCAGAATACCTTGCACCCACCGCCTGGTTGAGATATTTCAGTTTGTTATGTATTCCATAATTTATTAGAATCCATTATTTTACTGGTTTTAAGCAATGTTTGTTTAGTGCCTTGCCCAAGGACACAAATTTGGTAGGAACCAGTTTCGAAGCTGCAACCTTTCAGCTAAAAGACAACACACAAACCCACCGCACTGTCATGCCGGACAAAATTAACCAGGCGATGTTGATTTCTCATCAAGTAGTAGTTGTCATTAAAACTGTTTTTTAATTTATTTAGGATTAAATAGGATTTTTATGTTTATCCCCATACATGGAAAAACACAAGGGGTTTTATCACACGACCAAATTTTCGGCTTAAATGCGAAAAACAGACCCTATTTAATACTATACGACTTTCTATATGTTGGGCCTGAATTCTAAACAACTTTTAAATATAAGGGTTTCCAAATAAACTGTAAAAATACAAAGGATGCAGCCAAATTAACCAGTGAGATTATACTATGTCAATCAAATTATATGGGCCATAGATAGTTTAGTTTTTTGTTTGTTTCCACATCAAAAACATGAGGCAGGACTTTTGATAAAAAGTTAAAAAATAGGAAAAAAGACGACAGCCGTTAAAACACGGTTATAATTCCCTTAATTGTTTACTTCATGTATATTTAGACGTGGCCGCCAAACCTATAGAATACCCGAAGCAATAAAGGCTACCTGCTTAGACAGCAGCGACAATAGAAAATTATTGATGACGCAACCATTATAGTTCGTCGTTTCAAATTGGGAAATCCATTCTTCTAAGCTATGTTGGTCGTTTTCTGTCATTTTACTTTGTACTTTCGGAAAAAAAAAACTTTTAATGTAGTTTTGGTTCGGGGGATTCCTCTAAACAACTAAATATTTTGTGTTTGTGGTGAAACATAGAAATCTAATAGCACAATCATCAATCAAGCACTGTGAAAGCGCTATTTAAATATTAATTTAATCATGTATCCAAACAAATTTACAACTATAGTTATTTTACATACCAAGTTTATTAGTCCTAACAGCTGTTTTTCCTATGTAAACTAGTATAGGATAGGATATTCATATTTATCCTCGTAAATGGGAAAACCAAGGGGGTTAACACACGGGCAATCGTCAGATCACCTCGCGCCCACCGTCGGGTTACCGGAGCTATTGCAGTGTGTTGTATATGATGGACACGTTTCTTCATTTTGGTAGAACCCACTAATCCGCGGGGTTCAGGCAATATTCGTTAAGAGCCTTGCCCAAGGACATGTAAAGTATTTTATTTCTATGAGGTTTAAATTCCCTGCATTTTTGAACGCTCGCCGATTAAGTTAATGCTGTGTTTCGTTGATTACTTAATTGCCTGCTTTTCTGTATATTTGGTTGTACCTTTTTCGCTTTAAGTTAGTTACGAGTTGTGGAGTTGACGGTTGTTTGAATAAATTGTGCTGAAACGCTACAATTTTTGGCGTCCCTGGCTGGGCTATACTGAATATGGAAGACATAATCGAAGGGATCCGAAAACAGTTCGATAAGCTACAGCTGGACGAGAAGGTGCAGGCGGGTCTCGTACAGATAATCAAGAAGGAAGCTGACGGTTCTCCTGCGTTAACTGAGGTCGCATCGACAGAAAAGGTTGGTTGTAGTGGACAATCGGTGAAGCCGTTCAGGTCCGACGTAGCCCTAAAAGTGCCGTTTAATGGCCATATTTCATGGCCGGATTTTAAACAACAATTTAAGAACATTGCAAAAGTAAATAATTGGGATGATGCACAAATGGGATTACAGTTAGCTTGTTGCCTACAGGGAGATGCGTTAATGGTTCAAGCAGGTTTGCCACAAGAACATCGGTGGAATTTTCAATCATTGGTTGGTGCATTTGATCGCAAATACGCTCCTAAAAGTTCATGTCGGTCAAAGGCCATATTCTATAGTGCGGTTAGAGGAAGCAATGAGAATTTAATAGATTTCTCTTATAGATTGCGCGTATTGCTTCACAACGCACATCCCGAATTGAAGGAGGATAAAGAGGCCATTTTAATTGAAAAATATGCTTCAGGCATAGGAGTGGCCTCTCTACGGCACGCCATTATATTACAGAACCCGAAGACGTTGGACATGGCGGTAGAATTGGTCCTGAAACTTGAAGACCGAGATGGTGTAAATTCCGATCGGACGAGTGGTCAATCTGGTCATTGGAAACGAGAATGCAATCTGCGAATATTGCATGCCCGAATCGGGCAGGATCAAACTTTTAAGGATTGGCGAAGAAGGCCGACCGCCAATCCAGTGTTACATGGCCAAAATTAGACCTGTAGACTCTACTCTTCATTTATTTTTGCCGTGCACGGTACAAAATGTTAATTTTAATTTTTTTATTGGATACCGGCTCTGGTGCAACCGTGATTAATCGGTCTTCTGTTTATCAGCGTATTTTTAACCCCCCCAACATTGATCCGTCCCAAGGAGAACTCTTATCGGTTGAGGGCAATCCGATTCGCTGTTATGGCCGAATGATGACGAAGCTATGCTTTCGTGGGCTCGAGATGTCGCATCGTGTCGCTGTGGCAGATATTGCGGGTTGTGATGGCATCTTAGGTTTGGATATTTTAAGTCGCGCCGGTTGTGTGATAGACCTTGTCAACAACAAAATATGTTTAAAGGGAAAAATGTTAACTCTGGGAATTAATCAACCACTGGTTTTACTACCACAAAAGGCGATTGGAAGAAAAATGACCCAACCTGAACTGTCGATTCCCGACCATCTGTTATGTATTACTGAAAATTTGAACCATCTATCGGATGACCAAAAACAAAAAGCAATTCAACTAATAACTGACTATAGTGATTTGTTTTCAACAGAAAGTGGATATTTAGGTCACACTGACGTGGTGCGTCACCAAATAAACACCGGGGATGCGCGACCCATTCGGCAAAGGCCTCGTCGGATGTCGCTTGCTAAGCAACGAATGGTGGAGGAAGAGTTGGACAAAATGTTGGCCTCTGGAATCATAGAGCCTAGTCGCAGTCCGTGGTCATCGCCTGTGGTTCTGGTCACAAAAAAAAGATGGCACGCCACGATTTTGCGTAGATTTTAGAAAACTGAACGAAATAACAAAAAAAGATTCTTATCCTTTACCCAGGATGGAGGACATGCTGGACATGCTAAGTGGCTCCAGTTGTTTTAGCACTCTTGATTTAGCCAGTGGATATTGGCAAGTAGAAATGGATAAGAATGACCGTGAGAAAACTGCATTTACCGTGGCTGGAAAGGGATTATTTCAATTTAAGGTAATGTGTTTCGGCTTGACTAACGCTCCGGGCACGTTTGAACGTTTAATGGAGTCTGTACTGAAGGGGTTGCTGCACAAAATCTGCGCCGTTTACATTGACGACGTCATCTGCTTTTCAAAGGATTTTAATGATAATCTATTACATTTACAAAAAGTCTTTGACAGGTTGCGTCTCGCGGGTTTGAAATTAAAACCGAAAAAGTGTCAATTATTTCGTCGAAGCACCAAATTTTTGGGGCATCTGGTGTCTGCCGATGGAATCCGGTGCGATCCTGAGAAGACCGCAGCTGTACAGGAATGGCCAATTCCGGTCAACGTTAAAGAGGTACGAAGTTTTCTGGGATTTGCTTCTTACTATAGAAGGTTTATTAGGAAGTTTGCGGAGAAGGCTACCCCCCTTAGTGCCCTTACCCATAAGAATCGCGTATTTAAGTGGACGGATGATTGTTCCGACGCATTTACTCAGTTGCGCAAAGAGTTAAGCACGGCTCCTGTACTATCCTATCCCCTGTTTGATAGCCCCTTTGTGTTGGACACGGATGCTAGTAGTGTAGCTGTGGGAGGTGTGCTATCCCAAATGGTCGATGGGAACGAACAAGTGGTTGCATTTTATAGCAGCACGTTTAGTAAAACTGAACGAAACTACTGTGCAACCTATCGTGAGCTTGTGGCTGCGGTTAAGGCGATAAAACATTTTCGACATTACTTGTGGGGAAGGGTTACGCACCGATCACGCTTCCCTGAAATGGTTAGTTTCGTTTAAAGAACCAGAAGGGATGTTAGCTCGATGGATTTCTATATTGGGGACCTACGATTTCGAAGTACAGCATCGCCCTGGGGAAAGACATTTAAATGCAGATGGGTTATCGCGCCGATGTTGTACTAGAAAGGAATGTGCGGATTGTTCCCAAATTTCACAAGAGAAATCCCCTCGGGTAGCTGTAAATTTAATTTCACGTGCAAGTTCGACCGACTGCAATTGGCTAGACACTTGGAACGATTCTCAAATCAGACAGTGGCAAACGGAAGATCCTTAAAAAGTCAGAGCCAATACCCGCCCAGTGATTTGCGTATTTACCCAGACGGTATTCGGACATTGTTGTTACAGTGGGATCTACTAGAAGTCCGAAATGGGTTGTTATATCGCATGTGGTATCCTGATAATAATTTTGAAATGCCAAATCTTTTATTAGTAGCACCAGGAATAATCCGACAACACATCTTTCAACATTTACACTCCTTTCGTACAGCAGGTCATCTAGGAATTACTCGAACAACTTATAGGATCCGTCGCAGATTTTACTGGCCAGGTTTAAAAGAGGATGTGCGGAGATGGTGCAAGTGGTGCATACCGTGTGCGAGACGTAAGCCCCATCACGGAAAGCATCGTTGGGCTCTGACACAACAAATGGCAAGCGCGCCAATGGAAAGGGTGGGTATTGATTTTATGGGCCCTCTGCCCCGAACTGATCAAGGTAACGAGTACATTTTGGTTGTTACCGATTATTTTACGAAGTGGACGGAATGTTTTGCATTGCCGAACCAACGTGCTGTCACCACCGCGGAAGTCCTGGTAACTCAGTTCTTCTCTAGATTTGGTATTCCCAGATATCTTCATTCGGACCAGGGGAGGGATTTCGAATCGCACTTATTCCAGGAAATGTGTCGGGTATTGGAGATAACGAAAACTAGGAGTTCTCCATATAGACCCCAATCATCGGGGCAGGTAGAACGTTTCAACCGGACGCTGCAGATGATGTTGTCGGCATTCGTCAACGACAATCGAAATGACTGGGATGTGCATCTCCCATATTTGGGAATGGCGTACAGATGTTCGGTACACGAATCAACCAAAGTATACCCCAATATCGTTTAATGTTGGGAAGGGAGACCACTATTGCCCATAGACTTAATGACGTGCAGTCCACCAAAATTCAGTAACGTTTTCATGTCACACAGAATATGTGGAATGGATGAAATCGGCAACAGAGAACGCCTTTAATACGACCTATAGTCATCTAAAGAAAGCAGCCGTGCGACAAAAACGCAACTACGACAAGAGCGTTCAATCTTGGTCCTTTAAAGCAAACGATTGGGTATGGTACTACTACCCACCGGCGGGGCGAAAGAAGTTGGGCCAAGGATGGACTGGACCGTATTTGGTAATCGACAGGGTATCTCCGTGCCTTTACAAAATTCAAGCTTCACCGCATAGCAGACCAAAAATCATCCACGTTGACAATTTGAGATTGTTAGAGGCTGAAACGATGCCAGCCAACTGGTTGCACGAACGCGACGAGTCTGCACAGGAACTAGTTGACGAACGCGACGAGTTTGCACCAGAACCCGTTAATAACGAACGCGATGAGGCTGCACCGGAACCGATTGACGAGACGATAGACCAAGAAATGATGTGGACAAATGAACGTGATCAAATTCCAACAATTTCGGGGTTTGGAAGAAGGCGCAGGCGGCCGGCGTACCTTCACGATTTTGTATGTTAATATTAGTAATTGTTTTGGAAGGGAAGTTATTTTTTGAGTTGGGGGATGTGTAAAGTATTTTGATTTCTATGAGGTTTAAATTCCCTGCATTTTTGAACGCTCGCCGATTAAGTTAATGCTGTGTTTCGTTGATTACTTAATTGCCTGCTTTTCTGTATATTTGGTTGTACCTTTTTCGCTTTAAGTTAGTTACGAGTTGTGGAGTTGACGGTTGTTTGAATAAATTGTGCTGAAACGCTACAGACACAACCGACAAGCAAGCGACCAGTTTCGCACCTGCAACCTTTCGATTAAAAGGGGACGCACTTAACCGCCAGATTAACTAACCGACTTGGACCGTTTCGATACACAATTATGTATTGGATTTGGCCGCGCTAATTATTTTACCATACAGCCCTTCGGATATTCATATATTTTATCCTCCTGAATGGGAAAACGTAAAAGAGCTATCACACGCGAAAAGACAAGGTTACCCAGCAAACACGAAACGATCATGTTATCACACGAGCGTAAGGTTGCGTTGACATCGGTTGCTTTGAATACTGTTAGACTAAGGGAAAAATAATCTATTACTAAGTTTTTAGGTATATAAGAGGTTAAAGGGCTGGGGTAGTCCCGTGCGTTTAATACCATAGGTTTAATCGTGTGTTGCTTTTAAAAGCTATGGAACCAATTATACTAATTTAACTTTAATTTAAACTACCCAACCAGTTTGAAGCGAGTTAAAAGTGCAAAGGATCTGTCCTTAGTTTGATACCAATGAACTGAATCAATCTTTCCAGAAAAATGTGATGCTGGTGTGGCTATTTACGCACATAGGCTACGTCACAGTGCGCATTGTTGGTTATATTACCTGTAAGGCTACAGGAACATTGTCATCCCAAGCCAGCTGCGACTTTTCACTATAGCACAGGCGGATATCTACTGAAAACTACACCTACGCCTATTGCCTTTGCACATTACTGCTTTTGCAGCAATGTTCCTGTTTTTCATTACTAAGTTTTGATGCAGCGACAAACCAGTTCCTAAGACCGATTTTAGAACATAATTTTGTGAATCAATCGTGCTAACCAATAGTTTTTTCAAAAGCGTTATGATACAGCCAACCCTAAAACCCCCACGTAATTAAACTGACGCTTATCGCTAATCCTTTACCCACGACCGTAGTTCTATACTGTACAGGTTTGTTTCCGTAATGGTTAAACCCCGTGAGACATAATTCTTAATATGTTTATTAACGGGGCTTGAATTGGGTGTTTCAAATTCGTGAGTTCAATTACGTATGGGTTCAATGCTATGGACACCGTTATAAACCAAACGTGTGATTGTAACAGCTTGAATAATTTCAACCGCGTTTTCTAATGAATTTTATTCCTCAGAAATGTGGGATTAAAAATAGAGCAGTTAACGTTATAGAACAGTTGTGTAAGGATTTTGTACAGTAAATACACAATAAGAAAAATGGTAAGCAAGCGAAGTTAGCAGTCAGAAACAAATAGAAACGTAACATCAAGTTGTCCCATTGCATTTCTTCAATGAAATTGAGTCATCACAAAGGCTGTTATGACATCACATACATAAGTGATGGTGGGTTGAATCATGTTGATCCGATGGCCCATTTGTCCATAAAATACTTGTGATGTACTTTTATAGCGTTGTCTGACAAAGTGTGGTTTTGGTACATTACAAATTCACCAATCGCCCCGTTGAAAGGTGCTAAATAAGGTTGCTGTGTCGCATCGCCAATGGAAAAGCTGTTTGATCCAGAAATATGGGCTGGTACGAAATCTTTAAGATGAATACCGTTACACCAAACGCTACTTTTTACGCCGGTCCCACCGTATTCCCACTGTAAGCACGTTCCATACACCGATTGCGTTGGCGACTGCGTTTTTCGTAAAGTTATCGATTCTTATATCTGGAACCACTTTGTCAGTGCTTTCATCCAGTCTTCTTGATATAATCAGGGCGTGATTTTTTGCAAAACAAATAAACATCCCCCTTTTATTTAAGAAGTTACCGAAAATACAACTTCTTAACCAGGTGTCAGTGTAAATAGTTTCGCTAAAGCCGTCATTGCGATAAACGACCAAGACAGAGAGAGAATTTTGTTGGTTGATGTCAACATCAACCGTTAGCGCAGTCGGTTCACTGTTAAACTCAATGTATTTTCTTCCGTTTCGAGTAAGGTTTGATAAGCGGGGTAGGTTGGTGCCTGCTACAGCTGAGACGTTTAGAATTCCTTGGTTGATGAGTGTGGTGATCTTATTGTTGTCTCCTGGTCCTGCTGACAACTTGTACTTGCCTTCATCTACGTTGAAATGCGACTGGGCGTTTAATGCGATGTATTCGGACACTTCGTAACCTAAACAAGTAAAACAAATTACTCAAAAATGAAAACTTAGAAATTATGGTACAGGACATTCCGTTAAAAAGCTAGGACATCCGTCCTTAAAATGCCCAGGGCTCCAAATCGGTGTAAACTTGTTAACAATGTGTATAGGCCTACTATACTTTATCTGTCATAATTTTTATCGTATTAATGACTTTCCTGTACAGTTTCATGGCCAATTGGTAAACGCAACCGATAAATAAATCGAATTAAAATACAAAAAAAACGTTATTATCAACAAGCCCATCATGATTTCGAAACTGAGCCTGGTAAAAACACCCCTTGTATATACCTGATTCTTCAACGATGACTGTGATTGGTAGCGAGTTCCATCCTGTGTATTGGTCCTTCCGTGTCATATTAACTGCAATGTTGTTGTTGTTGTTGGAATTCCCGATTTCTAAGCCGCGTGTTTCAAACTCGTGTGGCGCGGTTGGGTCGCTTGGAATGACTGTAACTTTCACACTGAAGTCGACAACCTTCGAGCAAATCGTGCAGTTGAAGTTGAGTCTTTTTGAGTTCGACATAGAGCTGGAACAAGTGCTGTAGCTCCAACCGTTCGAAAGCTTTTCCGCTAAGAGGACAGAAAGTTAAAGTTAAATTCAAAGTATGGGTAAATGAGTTTGAAACCAAACCTATAGACTCATTTATTCAATTTCTGTTTGACTATTTTAGTTTAAATAACAATTGGTTGTGTAATAGGTTTCTTTTGATTTTATTAGAACCCATTAATCCACTGGTTCAGGCAATGGCCCGTGCCCAAAGAGACAACAAACCATTTAGCGAACATGCAGTTTCGAGGCTACAACCCATCGACTGAAAGGCGATGCATTAAACCACTGAGCTCATAGGTTGTATTGATACCTAATTTAGTACGGTCGTTAAAAATAAAATACTTTAATTTATATTCCAACAAGGATCAACTTACCCGAACAAATTGTGGCGAAAAGATAAAGCGCAAAGCCGCACGACCCGATACCTAACTTTACCATTGCTTGTCTATGCAAAATGTACAGACGATATTCAGGTTACTTCCCTAACTCGTATATCTTCCAATGTTCGCTTAGAAAGTCACCAACAAGGATTTTATCTATTCTGATAACGACTGAACTGAACAACGCCTTTTACGCGAATGCTAATCCTTACATGGCTTCTTCGCACAGAGTTTACTTCACAAAGCACAGTTGTTGGTTAAGTTACTTGTAAAGCTAGAGGTAGATTTTCATCACAAGCCACCAGCGCTGTTCCTGTTATAAAGCAGGATCTCTCTTTTAAAAGCTCTACCTGTGTGCGTCTACCGTTTGTATAGGATAGAATATTTATATTTTTCCCGTGAATGGGGAAACCTAGGGGGTTAACAAACGGGCAACCGTCAGATCACCTCGTGCCCACCGTCGGTTATTGGTTGTTGGTTGAAAGGCGTCGCACTCAAGCACCAGACTTAACCGGTATATCATACGTTTGCAGCAATGTTATTGCTGTTTTTAAAATACAATTCTACTTTTTGTTTGTATTTAAAATACAATTCTACAACCAAATAACATGAGGCTTATTTATTGGCCCTAGTATCTAATAGAAAGAAGGAAATAAACATTGTAAAACGAGGAAAAGGCGGCTAAACGAACAATAGTAAAACACATATAATATTATCAAGTTGGCGGTTGCTGGAACAACTCGACAATAACATCTCATAATATATCACCCTGTGCAGCAGGAGGCCGTGTTTTTAAATCTACTCTGTAGTGCTCTTTTCGCTTGCGTAAATGATGCTGATAAATATCAATTGAATTAAAAGTAAACAACTATAACTATTAATTTCAGTAGATACCCGCCAAATTATTTCATTACAAGAATAAGATAATTTAGAAGACCGTCGTGAGACAGGTTAGTTTTACCCTACTGATGAAGCGTTGTTGCCACAGTAATCCTGCTCAGTACGAGAGGAACCGCAGATTCAGACATTTGGTTCATGTACTTGGCTGATAAGCCAATGGTGCGAAGCTACCATCTAAGGGATTATGACTGAACGCCTCTAAGTCAGAATCCCGCCTGGAAAGCGACGATGCATTCGTGCCTCGGCCTCAAGAGGCGTAGCTAGACGGCCGCGTGGCCGTGGAAAGAGCCCGATTCCGACCCGAGAGGCCGCGGCAAGAGGCGGCCTCGAAGTCGGTGGATCCTCCTGCTCGAAAGGCGCGTTAAAATCTGCCAAACATTTTTTGGTGGACACTTTGGACTTGAGTTCTAGTGATTTAAAATTGTCGGAAAAGATCGTATAATGAGTTTTTCAACACTTTCATCCATTGAATGTGTTTATTTACTTATTGCATAGACTACACGCATGTGGAAAATTAGTTTCATACAAGCCTTTGTGCTGTAACACACCTGCACACACGCACATACAATTTTGGTTTCGACGCTTACAACTCAACTTATTTCCAAAAGATTCTTAGAGCCACTCTCATATCATTCGTTGTCGCCAAACAACACACTCCCGCGTGCTGACACAGCATATCCTATGAAATAAGGCGGGGCTAAAGTATGGCTTTACCAAAATCCTCTTCGAATTACCCATTCGGATGGTGTTGTTAAAATATTTACAATTGAGCTTTGTCCATTTAATTCGAGCCGTATTCAGATAGCTCGGAGTTATTTTAAACAGTGATATGGGTCGAATATTAGACTTGGTTTCAGTAGGCTATGCTGTGTAGATGTGTTATGTATAAGAACTGTATTTTAAGTTCGGAAATCAAGCTGTAGATATACTAAAAAGGGTTTATTCATTAATATTTAATTGCAGACTGTTTAAACAGCTTTGGCGTTCCTAACTGTTAAACATTTTCAGAGGATTTTGCTTCATCGGAAAATACGGGTAAGTGTATAGAATAATCATGTCTATTCTCGTGAATGGGAAAACCAAGGGCGTTAACAACACGGGAAGACTTCACAACCCAAAGGCGCCGCCTTACCCACCATACTTATCCTTATATCGTTTGGTTATAATTAAATTCTTGTTTGCTCATTATTGGTTTGTCGCTTAGGTTTGGCGGCCGCGTCCGCTATATTTATTTAATTATAGCCTTTTTTAAATGACGTGTTTTAACGACAGTTTGGTTTGCCGCCTTTTCCTGTTCCTGTGTGATTTGATTCGTTTGCCATTTTTAAATACTTAAAAAAAGATGGTAAAAAGGAACAGAAAAATATGGCAAAACAAACAGTCGTTATAGAACACGTCATTTAAAAACACTCGACAAAGATTAAGAGATTAGGTCGTTGTATTCTTTATTTAATCAACATTAATAACCTATATATTTACTCTTATTAAACGAAGCGAGAAGTAAACAAAACAAGAAAATATGTATTATTTAAACTTGTAGAACAAAAAATAGTTTGCATAATGTATTTATTGATAGTGATTCTTGACAGTGACTTATTAAAGTGTGTAAATTGTATTTATTACAATTTTCAAAGAATATATAAAAAATATCACATACAAAACATAAAATTTTGTTTTAACGATCGTTTCAACAGCTTTAATGTTGGAATTTTAATTAAAGTTTAAAAACTATCAACAACTTTTCACAAAATCTTGAGAAAAGTGTTTTTGGATATTGTAATGGCAACTATATCGCCAAGGAAGAAATTACATATTGTTACATTCTGTAAAAAAGGTATTTAGAATACGCGATATTTGAAGACAGTCCGGGCAAAATAAAACATATTTCATTGTATTTCAAATTTACATTAAGTTCTTAACTTTTGAACATTTTCAGTCTAAAAAAACTACATCATTCTGGTTAATTGATATCTGAATCAGTGCTTTTTAACCGTGTGTATTGTACACCCAAGCGTGTACCACTAGAATATGGTGTACAACATACCATAAAACAACATAGTGAATTTATTTTCATACCAGTAACTATATCATTACAAATTGACAGAACTATGATTTTGACCTGATTGTACTGAAGTAACTTTACTGTTAAAATGCCTCTATACACTAGTGACTATTTTTACACATTAAAAGGTGTTTTATTTTCCCATATACATTCTTACAATTTCAGCGTATTGTGTAATTAAGACCGGGGTGTGCAAGCTTTTAAGAAAAGTTGAAAATGTGTACGATTTCAAAAAATAAAAAGCACTAATCTAAATAAATAAGTCAAGCTACAATTCGAACACGTAACTAAAAAATATTCTAGTTAGATCAGTTGCCATTTTACACACCCCGCATTTTAAAGGAGTTAACAAACAACTTCCCGCCCAAGTCATGTTCCAACCTTCCCGAACAAAAGATACGATCCAGAATCTATTGTTGTTTCTTTCTCGAATTTGTCTACAGATGTAATTCGCTTATTGTACACCACCTCGTCTGGTGATTCGCTTTGATATGATTTCTGAATTATACTAGGAAGAAAACGCTTTGTAAATAAAAATCTGAAAATAGGTTTGATATTTATTCTGAGCGTAGAACACCACCGTAACTGGTTGCAAAATAGTTTGAAATTATTCAGCAGCTGAAACATATTTAAAGGCGGTATTTCCTACAGCAAAAATATGAAGGCAAACAGATTAGAACTCAGGTAATTAATGTTGTACATAATGTGTGTTCTTAATATATTATTTAGTATCGCACCTTTAGAATAAATGCGCGTGAATAAATAATTACATAAATTCCGTAGTCTACTGTGGATTATCTAGTTTTTAGTTTAGTTACTTTATTTGTTTTATGCCTTTAATTGAAGGATTAAATATAGCAAAAAAAATTGCCAAAATCGATATAGGTAGGTTAATAAAATTATTCAACATAAAAAAAACTGTTTATTGTTATTGAGTTATGCAACAATATGTAATAGGTCAAAAATAGAAAAAGGTATGGAAACTGCAGGTGATTAAAACGTTGTTGCATTTAAACCTATTATATAGGATGCGACATGGCAATTCTATTTAATTGTACTTTATTATGATTTATGTATTTTCGCATGAAACCAGTTCTTTTAAGTGGGTTAAGTGGTGTGAATAAATTACTAAACGATGATTGCTCTTAATAATTTTGATTGTGAATTGTTTTTGGGCTGCCAGTTAAAAAGGGTGTACGTCTGTACGATCAGGCTTCATACTTTATGGTCGTGTGGCCGCATGGTTAACATGGCCGATACATACCATAACCGAATATAAAAAAAGGTATTTCAGATGAGTGCATCATGGGTTCGAACTTTAACCCGGGTATAAAAATAAAATATTTTGTCATATTGTACGGTCGTGTGGACGAATGGTTAAAACAACCGATACATATACCAACTATATAAACGTTATTAGGGAAGAGCGCATCATGGGTTCAAACTTTACCCCGGTAAAAAAACAACCATAAAAGGTGCACACTTCGTTGTAAAAACGACGGATTAAAGCGTCGTACATCGGGTTATTTTGTCAAGGATCAAATATTAAGCCTTTTATGTTTGTTAAACGGATTTCGTTCCTTTTCGCTTCGGCACGTTTTCAAAGAACACAATATCCGTGGAAATCTTAAGCGCGCTTATTAAGCCGTTATCATTTTGTCGATCTCAAAATATTGATATTTCAAAGGTCGTTCAATGCCACGCGACTATTAAAGTGCTGAAAATATTTACAAAATCGTCCTGCGATATTCTTAAAGTTTAAAGTTTTATGTAGTTATATCTATCTTCTTTTAAATACGATATTTATTATTTAAAAGTTTTATTCAGTTATATCGATTTTCTTTAAAATGACGTGTTTTAACCACAGTTCGTTTTGCCGTCTGTTCCTGTGTCGTGATTTTTTCTTTTCCAATTATTTAATACTTGGTCAAAAATGAACATACTAAACTTGGTGTACAAAGAAGTGTAAACAAGTCATTCGTGTTTGTTGCTGGTGCTAACACAGGGCGAGTGTTGTATGTTGGTATCCGCTCATCACATTACAATTCCCACAATGGTATCTACGGCATGGATTGTAACTCAACTCCGTAAGCGCGTTACCAACTCCATTGTGCCGATTAGGATAAATGATCGGTGTGGAAATATGCGCCAATTCACCATTTGTAATATGTCTCTAAGTATGTTGTGGTATAATCACCTAACTCAGGGATCGGCAACCTGCGGCTCCGTAGCTGCGGCTCGTTATGTGGCTCTTATTAGTTTTATTATGCTACTGTAGCGAGCTTAATATGTTAAATGCCCATGCATAAGTGAAACAAACAGAAGAACACTCGTGCCTTTATCTCACATAGTTTTGTTTTCCTTTTATTCCGAACATATTACATAATAATATATTTTTTAATATTTTTTACCGAGCCAAGTTTCGAACCCATGGTGCGCTAGTTACTCGAACCGTTTTTTTGTATAAAAGTAGGTATATGTCTACCAGCGGGATGTTATCGACATCTTAACCTATTTTTTATTAAATGTGTAAATTATATCTTCGATCCTAGATCACAAGGTCATTTACCATTATCCTTAATTAGTGTGGTGAGTTAGTGCGTCCACTTTCATGCGAAGGGTTACAGATTCGAAACTGGTCGCTAGTCGGCTGTTTCCTTGTGCAAGGAACTTCCTGAACCCAATAAAATGATGAGTACTATTAAATTAAAGTATTGTCTCAATTATACTCAACACACTGCAATAGCTCCTGTAACCCGAAAGTGAGCGCGAGGTTGTCTGATGATTGCCCGTGTGTTAACCCCTTGTAAATATCCCTATCGTATTCTATCTATTCACGGGAAAAGTTAATCCAATAAATCTGCAAAGAGTGAATCATTGATCCTTATTTTATTTTGTAAATGCATACTTGTTTTAATTTTCCAGATTTTCAGGATTCGGTAACCCGACGGTGGGCGCGAGGTGATCTGACGATTGCCTGTGTGTTAACCTTCTTGGTTTCCCATTAGTTTAGTTTAGTTTATTTTTTTGCTCCTTCATTACAATAAAGAAGAATACAACATTTGTTACAAATTAAGGAGACAGGATGAAACGGCAAAACTACAGTAGTTAAAACACGCCAGTGACTAGACACATTGCAAGTTATGGAAAAAATGACGTGGCCGTTAAACCTTACATTAAAAAAAATAAATTTCAACAAAAACAATTTAAATCAAAATTAATTAATTAAATTTGGTGTGTTATTTAATACTTGAGTAAAGTGTGCAAGCGCGACCCAGTACTGAGGGGGGAGCCGGCTTTGGGATTTCACGGGGACAAACATGAATATCCTATCCTAACCTGATTCTATTAATGCGAATGTATATAATTGTTTTGTTTTTCAGGATTGATCTTGGACCAAACGTTGTTGGCCAACCAAGCATTCAAGGAAGCCACGCTTCAAAACATCCTAGTCCTTACGTCATACGACAAACCAAACCACGTGCCAAGACCACCGGAGCGTTAAGTCGAGAGCGCAAATTCGTCGACATGGCGAGAGATTCAAAACAAGAAGATCGAAAAAAGAGAGACGGGGAGAAAAAAGAAAGGAGAAAGTCTCGGATTCCGAAAACTCCCGAAGATGCTCCGAAGCCCATAATGAGAAATAAAGATACTCCTCCAAACAAATCAAGAGTGGTAATTAAAGAAGAAGAGTCAAAAGTATCTCCCAACCCAAACACACCAGCTATCCCAATCGCTACCCCTCTTAGAGGAGATGTGGATAGCCCTTTGAAGCCTTACAAGTCAGTTCTTGTGATTTTAAGTTCAATCGATTAGCTCAAACAAAAAGTTGCAGGTTTAAAACTGGTAGCTGGCTAGTCGGTTGTGTCCTTGGGCAAGGCATTTAATGGACATTTCCTGAAGCCACTGGAATGATAGTTTCTACCAAATTGAAGAAATGTCTCAATTTTACTATAACACACTGTAATCGCTTCCAACGGTGGGAGTAACGTGATCTTACGATTACCTGTTTGATAAGGACTTTGTGTTTTTCCTTATACGGGTAAATAGCAATATCCGATAACATCTTTTAGTGGTTCGTTTTAAATCGACCATTTTATTAATGTTCCCTTTATTTTCTCCCAACTGAGAATGGATGGAAAGTCATTCATCCATCTTGTATTCTATAGCACTTTTAACTGATATTTAAGATAACTATCCGGATTGGGTTTCGAATCACCAAAGCCATTATTATATTAAAATCTGTATATGTATCCGTCACTTTAACCATTCGACTACACGACAGAAATCTGATTTTTTCCCTTTTTTTACCAGGCTAAGTTTCGTAACCATAATAGGCTCATTACTTGGACCGTTTTTGTATAGGTCGGTATACGTATCGGAGGCGTTAACCATTCGGCTACACGACAGTACCTGATTGTTTTTTATTTGTTTTACTGAGTCAAGTTTCGAACCCATAGTGGGCTAGTTACTAAGGCTGTTTTTGTATAAGAGTAGGTATTTTACTCGGACTGTTTTTGTATAAGATTAGGTCGCGTTATAACCATTCGGCTACACGACAGTACTTGATTGTTGATATAACTTTCTCGATCAGATTTCGTAGCAGCGCTCTCCGCAGTTCTATGATGAGATTAACGACACCCGGGACAGCCCAGTTCCCGTCCAGGACAGAAGTCAGGAAAGTCATCGACGGACAAACCGGAATGAAAGCTTTGAAGGAACTCTTCGGCTCCATAGGAATGGGAACAAGAATGCTGGAGTTCAAGGACATGCTAGAGGTATATATGATATTCATGTTTATCCCCGTGAATGGGAAAACCAAGGGTGTTAACACACGGGCAATCGTCAGATCACCTCGGGTTACCATCGAGTTATATTGCATTGTGTGGTGTATTATTCACACGTTCCTTCAATTTGGTAGAACCCATTAAGCCGCTGGGTTCAGGCAATGACCGTCAAGTATCTTGCCCAAGGACACAACAGACAAGCTAGCGACCAGTTTCTAGCCTGACACCATTCGACTGGAAGACGACGCACTTCACCACTAGACTAACCTGTTTGAGATATATTAGAATTTTTACCAAGCCAGGTTTCGAACCCATGATGGGCTCGTCGCTCGGGCCGTTTTTTGCATTGGAGTCGGTTTATGTATCGCTCGCGTTAACCATTCAGCCACAAGACAATTTACATTTTCCCTCTATTTATTCAGGTAAAGGTTGCAGTAGGTATTGGTGGGCACATCTCACGACTTTCCCTCGAAGACCTCAACACGTTTGAAAAGGTGATAGAAGAACTCTCGATGGTTTGGAAGATCAACAGAATGGACTTGGATCTGTTGGAGTATCTGCTAAGCAAAATAGGGATGCTTGAGCGTTTTACTCCCGACCTCGATAAATACAAGGACATTGTGGGGTATTCCGAGCTTTCGGCGTCGAGCGAACGAGAAGTCACCACAATAATCGGAACTCTTCATAACCTGCTACAAGGTAAACTATGTTAGTGAGTTTGCGCTGGTGGTTTGACAGATAGTCGGTCCTTGGGAAAGGGTTCTACTAAATTAAAGAAATGTGCGTCGCCTTTCAGGAGAAGGGTTCCAGGTGCGAAACTGGTCACTAGCTAGTCGGTTGTGTCCTTGGGCAAGGCACTTTACGAACTTTGCCTGAACCCAGCGGATTATGTGGTTCTGCTAATTTAAAGGAACGTGTAAATCATACACAACACACTGCAATTAGTGTAATAGCTTTTGTAACTGGACGGTGGGCGCGAGGTAATTAAACGAGTGCCCGTGTGACCCACTGTGGCCCACTTGGTTTTTCCAATGATGGGATATATATATATTCAGACTGGTTCACTTATGGATTAGGTTTACATTAAATTTACATCTATGGTAGATATACCATATGGTTATCCTTGTGTGTCATGGATATAGACATATTGATCTCTATATATATCTTCACGCAAGTAGTATATTTATTTATTGAATTTTTTTTAATTTTTTACCGGTTAGTTTCGAACACATAACGGGTTCGTTTCTAAGACCGTTTTGTGTATGTAAATCGGTAATGTTTCGGTCGCGTTAACCATTCGGTTTTTTATTTTTTTTACCGAGCTAAGATTCGATCCTATGACAGGTTCGTCTCCGTTTTATATATTTGGTAAATGAATTGGTCGCGTTAACCATTCGGCCACACGACCGTGCCACAAGTGTTATATTAACAGAATCGGAAGAAGCCAGCGGCACCTACACCACAGTTTGCTTCCTACATTATGGCGATGTGTATAGTTTCAACCGAGCCAAGCTCTCCTGTATGAAGAACGATTTGGCTCATCTGCTGTCCATACATCCGACTCAGGTTTGTGAAAAGATAGAACAGGATATTCATGTTTATCCCCGTTAATGGGAAAACAAAGGGGGTTAACACATAGGCAATCGTTTAATTTCCTCGCGCCCAGAGTGTTGGGTATGATTCACACGTTCATTCAATTTAATAGAACTTGTTGTATTCTTGTCTTGGAGCTACTTGGTAGTGAATCGTAGTGAGTAAATTGAAAGCGAAATCACGTCAGGTTAGATAGCACGAAATACACGCAAAGAATGTAACATTTCAGAGTAAATGTATATTACACATATGATTACAGGGCACAAAATAACTGTCTGGAAACCTGCATGTATTACTGCAGGGGTAGAAATTAACGCATTATCGCATTTCCACAACAAAACCCATTAATCCGATTGGTTCGCCCGTAAAGTGCCTTGCCCAACGACAGACCGAAAAGCTAGCGACCAGTTTCGAACCTGCAACCTTTTGGCTGAAAGGCTCCGCACTAAACCACCAGACTAACCCGTCGGATTGAAAAACCTGCATTGCATATTCAGTTATACCTGTCTTATTTCATACATTACCAATTTATCTCATATTTTTAGATCATCTATTTCGCCAAAGTGTCGGCAAACAACAGTGGCTACGTAACTGCTTTCCAAATGCCATGTTCGATCAGCAAGAAACTGGTGGTGTTTGCAAGAAAGAGCCATGACGTGCTGATGTCACTGGGGCTGAAAGGAATTCAAGTAACTGGTAATTCAATATTTGGCACAATTTTTTTAGTGGAGTTTAAGACATGTTTTTACCTCACGGACAAACACACTACAAGTGTGGTTTGTGCGGGTATTCGGTCCTACTGATTACCTTGGTGGGTTAGTGCGTCGCCTTTCAATCGAAGGGTTGCAGTGGTCGCTAGCTAGTCGGTTGTGTTTTTGTGAAAGAAATTCTTCCTGAGATGATATTTTAAACGGAACTTTCATATTTTATCTCCGTAAATGGGAGAACGCCGACGCCTTATCAAACGGGCAATATAGTCAGAATAATAAAAATATCCTGTTCTACCCTATCCAGGTTCGGATGGATTACGCTACACACAGAGCATGGGGTATCTACAAGACAAGATCCCAATAGCCACACAGACCAACGATGAGGAGGCACGTCGAGCTAAAACGTCATCAGCCAGATCGTCACTTCCGCCGTTACGTCAGAGAACCCAGCAGTCGAGATCAAGAGGTCGTTTGTGTTTAGTTTAGTTTCTTTTTTGCTTCTTTGTTACATTAAAGAAGAATAGCAAAGTTTTTTCAAGTTAGGGAGACTAAAAACAGCAAAACTACAGTAGTTAAAACACGAGAAAAAATAACGTGGCCGTTAAACCTTACATTATTAAAAATAAATTACAACAAAACAATTTAAATTAAAATGATTAGACTTGATGTTATTTAAGCCTTGAATAAAAATGTACAAGCGCGAACCAGAATGTTTCAACAGAATTCAGGAAAAGTGATAATGATAAAAATACTTGTATTTTTTTGTGACAATATTTGGATTTTCTATTATTTTTTTAGTTTCTTAGACCACAACTAGGCCTACACACTAGTTTTTGGTGTATGTTTTTTTTGTTTCCATGATGAAAATACGAAGCATGCTCTTTGATAATAATTGGAAAACGGGAAATATACGTCAAAACAACAGTCGTTAAAACCCGTCTATATAAATTCAACCAACTACCATGCAATGACGACAAAATATTACTGTTTTAGTATTTTCCATATAGGTATACCGTTTAGTTTAGTTTATTTTTTTGCCTCAGTATTAAATAATGGCAAATCAAGCCGATCACGACAAAGGGACAAAGAAAGACGGAAAAACGAACAGTTGTTAAAACACGTCATTAAAATAAAACCACCGCTAAAAATAGACGAAAAACAATACTGTAAAAAAAATAATTATGACGATAAAAAAACGTTGTTTTAAACATGCCAACCTGTATTTCAGGAAGCAGAACTTCCCATACCAAACCCGACGAACCGAACAACGGGATAACCCACGAAGGGTACCCACCCATCCAAAGCCCCCAGCAGACAAGAAACACCCCCGTAACCCCGGTTGACCTTGACCCGGGGGAAGCCAAGTTCGAACGAAGGATCAGACTCGTGAAATCAACGTTGACGGAACTGAGTAAACATGAGTCGGATGAACTTGTTCAAGTCCTTCTTGAGCAGGTGGGGAGTTTCTTGTTTTATTTACCTGCCATGGCTTTGAATCCTGAACAACTTTTTTTCTTGGGCTGAGGTCCAAACCAATAATGAGCTCTTAGGACCTAAGGCCAATTTTGTATTGTTGGTATAGGCTATGTATGTATCGGTAGCGTTAACCAATCGGCAACTTGATCGTACCAACCCCGGAACCACTTGATCCTTCGTTAGATTTGTACTGTTTTGTGTCTGTATAACACATTTACCAATGTCTATCATACACAACACACTGCAATGGTTCCGCTAACCCGACGATGGGCGCGAGCTAATCTGACGATTGCCCGTGTGTTAACACCACAAATGATCGGAAATCAAATCGCGGCACAAAAAAAAGAAAAAAATGTTTAATGGAAATGTAAATATTCGTTCTTTATACCTTTCAGATCCAAACTTTGCACAAAAATATCGTTTCCTTGAAAAAAGACCTCAAAGAAAAGACTCGCGAACTCAACGGAAGTCAGGGGTTTGTGCACAAAGCGGAGAAAGAAATGAAAACCCTGGAAATGAGGGTGGAAACTAAAGCGCAGCAAATCAGCGAAACCAACGGGCATCTTATTAAAGTGAGTTAGCATGTGTGGTTGCCCAAGAGGTGTATTTTTTACCGAGCCAAGTTCTGAACCCATGTTAGGCTCGTGACCAGGACCGTTATAGTATGGAAATCGGTATTGGTCGCGTTAACCATTCGGCCACACGGTCCAAATGACGAGCCCATCTTGGTATCGAAACTTGACCGCGTAAAAAATGTACCCTCTTCGTGGTTTTAAAAATTATAAATAATCGCTCGAACGTAAAGCTTGTTATTGTAGTTTTGAAAAGAGCAATGGTATGTTTAACGACGTCTAAACACCAAAAACAACTAAAATTTGTAAATTTTAGAAAATTAAAAAGCTTCTCAACGAAAATGTTAAACTGAAAAACACCATCGAGCGGATGGAAGCTGAGCTTGATATCCACCACCAGATGGAGCGAGAGAACAGAATGGGCAGCGTAATCAAAATTAACCGAGTCAACCGATTACAAGCTGCAATTGTGTGAAGAATTAACTCTGTGAATACATTTGTTTATAATATCCATTGAAAATTATAAATAAACTGCAGTTTATGTAATGATTGATACACTACGCCAAACCAGAAAGCTACATAAGTATGTCTAACTCGACTGTGTGATAAGATAAGATATTCATGTTCATCTAGGTGAATAGGAAAATGCAACGGTCGTTAACACATGGGCAGTCGTCAGATTACCTCGCGCCCAACGTCAGTGTATTCACACGTTTCTTCAATTTATTAAAACCCATTTAATCGCTGGGTTCGGGCCGTTAAATGCTTTGCCCGATAACACAACCGACTAGCTCGCAACCAGTTTCGACTCCGCAACCCTTCGACCGACCAATTTCGAACCTGCAACCCGTCGGCCAAAATGTAACGTACGCACTATCCAGCCAAGCTAAAATGTCGTCGTGTGGTGTTGAAAATTGTCCGTGTTTGCATTCTATCCGCGTCTTTCAATGGAAACAAACATGAATATCCAACTTGTGTCGACACCAGTATAAGATTGAATTGCCAATAAAGTTCACTAAGGATATCTTGAGTACCGTAACACCTCTAATAGAACACCACCTATATTTAAACGACACCTTTAATAAAACGCCCAGGAGTAGAGTTAAAAATAAAAGCGCCGTGACGCTGAAATAGAGAATTCACGGTATAAGTTTTGGCACAATTAGCAACAGCACGCGACTAAATAGGTAATATCGATTAATCCACTCGTTTTGGCTGTAGATTTATTCTTTCTGATAATTGTTATTGGGCTGTTTTGGTCATTTTGATTAATAGGCATTAACGATATTGTTATGCTACTGGCCTAAAATGTCATTTGATCACTCCATAAAATGACGTGAGCTGATCTATTTTGGAAGTTAAATATTTGTTTGTGCCCGTGGAAAACTTAGATGTGAAAATAAACTACATATGACGTACAATAAAGCGATAACGTTTTGCCTTTCGGAAATTCAAGTAGTCAAACTATAAGAAAACAACTTAAAAATTAATTGAATTGGTCTGGACTTAACCTTTCTTCAATGTACAAGTTGGTAAAACTCTTACGAAATAGGTTTACCATTTAAGATATATACCTCAAATATTAAAAGTTAGAAGCGCCCCGCTACTAGGCTAGAATATTCCTTTTTATCCTAGTGAATGAGAAAACCACTGGGGTTAACAAACAAGCAATCGTCAGATTACTTTGCGCCCATCGTTGGGTTACCGAAGCCATTGCAATTTTGTTGTGTATGATTCACACGTTCCTTCAAACCTACAACCTTTAGACTTAAAGGCGACGAACTAACCCACCAAGCTAATCAAAGACCTACTACAACAGCGTGGCCCACAGCGCAGATTGTAACGTTTATAATTGGGTATGTGTGTTTTATCATTTTGGTGTGAATTAAAAATTAAATTATCTATATCAGTGGTTTCCAAAGTGGGCCTCGCGGACCTTTTAGGCTTAGGGTCTTAACTTTGGTATATTTGGCTTTTTTTCTGCGTCACGCTCTCAATAGGTAACTCATGTCTCCAAGTGTTTGGGTAGAATGGGTTATCTAATCAAGACTGGAACGGGTTCATTAGTTTTCAACGAACTTGTATTTAACCAAACCATCACGAGGGGAATTATAACCATCGGGAAAAAAGAAAAGAAAGAAAGAGCCCAGTTTTTGCATTTTTGGCCTTTTGAAAAATGTAAATTTTTTGTCGAGTTTTTGGCGCCAAATATTGTTTAACAACTGTTCTTTCGAAACTGGTAAGTGCAATGCAAATATTAAAGAAAAATGTAAATTAATAAAATTAACTAAAAAAATGAAAAAGAGATTCTACATACCCCCTTAAGTCCGTTAAAATATGAAATTCGTAAGTGAATATAATACACTATTACCATCTTGTAAAACCGTTAAACACACTTAACACCAACAACATTCGACGGTAATGTTTAATACGAACAAAAACGATTCGGATACCCCATACCAACCATGAATTATTTTTTCAGAAACCCAATCACTTCGCACTCAAACTTGTAATCAAACCGTTTCAGGAGGCGTCAGATCACCACGCGCCCACCGTCAGGTTACCGGAGCTATTTCAGTGTGTTGTGTATGATAGACACGTTCCCTCAATTTAGTAGAACCCATTAATCCACTGGGTTTAGGCAATCTCCGTAAAGTGCCGTGACCAGGGACACAACCGACTAGCTAGCTACCAGTTTCGCACCTGTAACCTTTTGATTGAAAGGCGACGTACTTTACGGCCAGACTAACGGGTCGGACCATATACCAAGGGTGACGAGTTAGCCAGGGAACCCGATCGTTTCTGCATGCAGAAACATACAGCGTAAAGTACAAATGGGTTTTAAAAATAGTGGTGGCTAACATGTGGTTGACACTCTCTCTATTTTTACAATTAAAATTAACTACACCGTTCAAATGCAACCAAACAGACACCGAATACATAAGATTTGAAACAATTTTTTTACTTCATTCCTGGGTGCCTTTTCAGTCAACAATTTGATTTTCCCGAAGTCGCAGTTAGAACGACAAAAACGATTGGAACTAGTCCCAGTGGTGTACCATTCCGTTATGGGCCGGTTAGACAAACTTGTTGGTTAGACCGGTATGCTAATCGTTTTTTTGAGCCCCCAATGGTAATGAGTTCGGTTCTAGCCCCGGTCAAACAAACTCCGTTTTTAGACAAACCGGTCTTCTAATCGTATATTTGAGCACCGAATGGTAAAGAGTTCAGTTCTTGGCCCGTTCAAACAAACTCTCTTTTCAGGCAAACCGGTCTCCCTAATCGTATATTTGATCCCCGAATAGGGTAGCAAGCTGAAACAGAGAATTCTTTGTTGTGCCAGACGACTACACAAATTCTAACGGCGCCGTACACGTGCCACGCTTGTCTTCCGCTATCATCCGCAAACATAATAGAGACGCATTAAGGCACGCCAGCACATCTTTAACGATAAACATAAACCGCTTCCAACGTCTGCTACCCGATGCTTCCAAATGCCGTCGACGCAGTTTTAGGGATAAAAACGCGTAGGCGCCTGTTTTATCTCAATTGTCTTCGAGCAAAAGTTTGGGCGCCAAAGAAATGAAGTCTGCTTGGCGATTCGAATATTTCAAGAATAAATTTCCAGCAAAATTAATGAAAATTTATTGAAATAAGACTATTATAAATCTAAATGTAGAAATGATTTATACGATATTTACGAAAAGTAAGAAATTAGTAAACATGTTAAACACGTTTACTAACCAAAATACTAATGTTTTTTCGTTTCAATGTTCTTTTTTTCGTTTCAATGTGTTTTTATAATAATCCCCGTTTTAATTTATATCATAAAAAAATTTAAAAATCAACTTATATTGTCCATTACAATTTGCAGTGTATATTCTGACAGATTGTACTAAGAGAAGGTATAGTGGACATTTCTTTACTTCAAATATGCGGACATTGGTATACCCAGATGGAATATAATGTTTAAAAAGTTTTAATAGTCTGATCTATTCAATTGTGAGATATAAAGTATGGTTAACCCGTAAAGGCGTAAACGCACAATTTACCTATCGAAGAGATATGGTAAAACAAAGCCAGCAATCCTTCAAGTTATATCAATACACATTACCAAGTTTTATCTTATGACCGACCAGATAAAAGTACTTTGTCTATTACCCGCTCCGCGAACTAACAATCTCGGCGTTTCAATCCTACCTATGCAAACATTACCGGCGCCGTGATTTCTGCACTAAATAAAAGAGTTTCCAGCGATCGTAGATTGTCCAAGTAATGATCAGGTTATCTTGGAATTTCACGGCATGCTTGGGTCATGACTCAAACTTCCGAAAAAGATTTGCGGTCTACGTAAGTCCTCTCCGTTTGTCCATTTCCAGGAAAAGATATTATTTAGCCGACATTTTTGTACTACGTATCCAAGACTTCCGTATTTGTCAAAAAGTTTACTTCTCCGCATACATGAATGACTGTTATGAATTTCGACCATAATACTTAATTTATCCAATTTGATTAACACTGCTATACTGAAGATTCACGTTTTTTTTTCTTTTTCCGTGCTCAGTTTCGAATCCATGATGGGCCTTTTGCCAAGACTATTTTATTCTTTATAATCTGTATATTTATAGGTCGCCATAACCATTCGGGAAAATAACTGTTGCACCCATGGCCGTCTTTACAAATTTAAAAGCTGGGCACTTACCCAAGTCCTAACGCGTTTAGGCTATACGGGCCTTGCCTATCATTTAATTGATGTGCGTCCTTTTGGATTACGGATTAGGTCCAGCGGTAGAACGAAGTTATATTTTCTTAATCTAAAGTAGCTATGGTGATGTTTAAATTTTAACAAAACCGCCATGGGTTCGTAACTAAAGCCATTAAAAAAAAATTTTTAAACTTAGTTTAGTTTTAGTTAGTTTATTCATTTTTTGCCCTAGTATTTAAAAAAAAACGTTTATATAACAATGGTTTACAGATTATATCCATTCAAAACTGGTGTGTTGTATATGTAAAAGCATCTAAAACGAAAAAAGATGTCAAACTTCAGCGCGTCCATATACACCTCTGCTTAAAACACCTGTTTTTTATTATTCAAACCAACATCAAAACCAACTTTACGAATCCAAATAATTACCTTGTAGGAATTGTCTGGCTTGTGTGCAAAATATTGCCCTGCAAACGGTATGCAGTGCATCGTGGTTTAAATAGTGTTTTGGGCACCAAAGGGGCTTCAACGTATATTGTGATACCGTAGCTTGTAATGACATGGCATAGAGACCAAACAGATAAATCGAACACAGGTTACCCCGGGCCATCATTGCAAATGATTTTAATAAAGACATTTTATAAATTAAGTTTTGGTAGAACGTATACTGTGACGCCATAACCTTGTGGTATGACGTCGCGGCAAAACATATTGTTCTTTACAAGGACATCATTGCAGATTAATTTAATAAAAACGGATTATGAATTACAATTCGGTCGGTCAGAGTTACGAAAACTTGTTGTCTTATTTTTATAAAAGATTACATATAAATGTTATTTCTAATATTATACACAGCCACATAATTTTCCACTTCATACATTACGTTATTCAACCATGTTGATAACATTAAATCCTTCAGTATTCCAAACTCTAACTAATTTTTGTTTGCACATTGTTGTTTTTTCGCTTAAGTTTGTCGGCCGCGTCCGATATATTTATTCAAATATATCTTTTTTAAATGACATTTTTAACGACTTTTATTGTTGTTGTATTTTCCAGTTTTCGTGTATTTGATTCGCTTGTTATTTTTCAATACTGTGGCAAAATATAACCTAAACTAAAACTCAAAGTTCCTGTTACAAATTATTGTTGCAATTATGATGATGCGCCTGTCCTATTGACGTGGTGTATGTGTCAACAATGGGACAAATAAACTGAAATAGCATCGCAAACAGCAACTAATTCCTTGGTCGCATTAGCATGTTTGTCAGCCACTTTACCGCTGCTGAATACAGGTGTAAGGAGCAGCATATCGGAAAACAAACGCTTCCACAATAGCAAATAGATGCTCCTTACGTCACACGACACGTGGATGACACGCTCCTTGGAGCAAACACACGCGGAACTTTCTCACGTATCTTCTAAGTTAATTAATAAGCAATTACGCCACTTCATAAACTGGGGACACCCAAACTACTGGGCGGAGTCGGGCGGAAGACAGGTCAAAAGTTGGGCGCATCGATTTTTCCATTTTTGAAGAAATTAAGTTGGAAAATAATAAAAATAAGTTTTTGAAGAATAAAACGGCAAAAAAATAAGTTATTGAAATTAAAAAATACATTTGGAAATGTGGATTTTGGTGTTAATAAAATTCAATGACAGAATTTGAACGAAAAACTTCAAATTCCCAAAAGTGAAAGAAAAATTTATTCCTATGTCTATAATTGTTTTTTTTTTTCTTAAAACGAGACCAAACCATATTTGTTTTATTATTTTGTAACCATATATTTTTTATGTATAACTTTTTTTGTGCTAAGTGTTTCAGCAATATTTTGATAAAAATATCGACGTCTGCGAAATGAGTTCTGATACAACGTTCGCGGAGATGAAAAGCAGCGAAAGCATCTGTTCCAGCCTCGCAAACTACGTTCTGCCGTCTCTGCAGGATTCCTTTCTTCTAGCAACCCCTCTTACAACAAGAAATGATCTAGAACCTTCCGCGCTGGACCACACCTTTCTATCTGCGCCACCATTTGGGTATAGCGTGGCTTCCGACTGGAGCAATCAACGACCGACGCAGCATTCTCTGTTCCACGAATTAGAAGTTCATGGCAGCCAAAACAGCGACTTGGCACATAATGAAGGACATCCTACACTCCGACAACACCACAACACACTATCGGGCCTAAGCACCGACGTTTACCCGGCTTCGGATAGCTTGCTTCGCGCCTTGCGAGAATTCGACGAAGGACAAAATGGCGTCGCTTTGCAGCCTTTCCAAGCCTTGTCGGACCCAAGACTGCTTCCGCCCGGGCAATCTGCTCAACTGATGAACGCCCAACACGAAGGAAGATTACCCGATGTCTCTCCCGCAGTTTACACCACTTTGCACGACGATATGGACATTGATTCCGATGATTTGATAAAGTTTGATGACGAATACGGCTTCTTCATGCAGGATATGAGTGACGACTTATACCGGGCTGACTCCAACGGAAACTATCCAACTCACGGTAAGTAAAGTTTCAATATGACCGCAGATAACATGGTAATTTTAATTTGTAACCCATTTTTAACTGCCAGTCTTCCTTGGGTAATTATAGGATGTTACCGCAATGTTATTTTGTGCATCGTATACTCTGATGGGCGAGGGGTAACCCAACAGTGGGCACGAGGAAATCACACGATTGCCCATGTATTAACCCCCTGTTTTTTTATTCACGGGAATAAACATGAATATCCTATACCTATAACCTACCTGAACGATGTAAAGCCTGCTCTATATTATAAAAAAAACATGTGTAGTAAACAGTTGTAATATTCAATCACCAGATTATTCGCGTTTTACATTACTTTTTAACTCACCAATTTCTATGGAAATAATTTGTTTTACGTCACAGGGCAACCATCAAGTTCAAGTGTGAATTGCGCGCTTGACGCAGACCAGCCCGGCAACCATGGCCGACACCATACCGGCCAACGTCGAGCTGCCAACACGCGCGAGCGAAGACGGATGAAAATAATAAACAAGGCTTTCCAGAACCTTCGGAAGCACGTCCCGTGCGAAAGTTACGAAAAAAAACTTTCGAAGGTGAATTACTTTTCGGCTGTTTTAATATCTGTCTGTGGTAAAATCATGCCCGGTAGGATACAACCTTTTTAAACTTAGTTTAGTTTGGTTTATTTTTTGTTTCCAAGTTAAAAACACGAATCAGGACCTTTGATAAAAAAAATAAAAACGGAAAAAAACACAAAAAGACAGTCGTTAAAACACGTCTAAAATCAATAAATTACTTTAGGTACATTTTATAGACAAGGCCACCAAATCTACATATATATATTCAGAATAAACCCAGTTTTACCATATTTAAAGGCCGTATACATATTACAGGGTTAGGTTGTTGTAATCAAATCAGGTTTTGGGTTTCAAATCCTAACTTTAATGTTTAGAACCTTGATAAACTAACTCGACAGTTGTCTCTATAACGGGAAAGCGGGCAACTAAAATGAGGGGAATTTGGAAGAAGGGAAACTGTTCTCTAAAGTGAAGATTAAGTGTTAGGGTTAGTGTTAGGGTTCGGTTAGAGTTAGGGTTAGTTTCGGGGCAAGATTACAAATTAGTTTCCTTAGTTTTAGTGAACAGTTTCCTTCTTTCCCTCCTTTTAGTGTTCCCCCCCCCTGAAAATCCATTCAACAGACGAGGTTCTTATATTAAGATTCTCAGATTGTGCTGTTCGTTTGTAAAACCTATACTCCCCACAAGAAAACAAACTAAGATGCATAAATCACAAAATAATTGATATGCAGGTTGACACATTAAAATCGGCGATCGATTATATTTCCTTCATGACGAATCTGCTGAAGTCAAATGAAGGAAACGAGAAACAAACTCCAATAAAACGCGTCGTCGTCTACACAGCAAAAGGTACGGTTTGGTGCGTAAATAAAATACCTCATAAATTGTATAAAAATATCTGGTTTGGCTTCGTACTTGTTTGTTGCTGGATATTGTACAAAATATTCATGTTTGTCCCGTGAATGGGAAAACCAAGGGGGTTAACACACGGGTAATCGTCAGATCACCTCGCGCCCACCGTCGGGTTATCAGAGCTATTGCAGTGAGTTGTATATGAATTACACGTTCCTTCAATTTGGTAGAACCTATCATATTACTGGGTTCTATAAGCTACTGCCTGGCTTATATTTATCTACACAAACGTGCCGTTCCTGAAATAGTTCAATTATTTGTGTGTGTTTTTTCTAGGCCAGCACGCAGATTTTATTGGACACTCGTTATCCTGGGATTGGGATAAAAGTGAGATCGAACGAAACGTCGACGGACGAACTACCGGAAGTGACGTCACAAACACACCACAATACGCGCCACAGACGAAGCATAAAAGACGGAAAATCGTCCACGCGCCCATTTGGAGACCACGGTTTCCCGGTGACAAGACCGAACCCAAAACACCCGAGAGTCAGGCTCACTGTAAAGCAAGTCCTAGCACAAATAAGAGCTCTTGGCAGCCTTTGCAAAACGACACGTTATATCCGATATATAAAGACGCAGGAACCTCCGAAATGGAGTTTCCAGTGAGCAGTGAAACTTTTGTGCCACTCAGCAGCATGATGTACGACGGTGATGTTTTGAAACGATTTGGACAGTACCACACGCAAGTAAGCGAAAATACCATCGATCAAGCGAACGTTAACGTTAGGCCGGATTTGTGTGGCAGTTTTTTCGCTGAAAGTCGTCTTCCTTCTATTTCGTCCTTGGTTTTACCTCGATATCCTGCTGACGGGGACAGTCCTAGCGCCAGTGGAGTGTACGAAGGCCACCAATTGGACGACTCTCTATCGCCCGTAAGGGACAGCTCACCATTAGACATTTGTTCAGAACAAAATGCTCTCTGGTCTGCCTCAATGAAAGGGCTTTCGGTGGCCCAAACGCCAGTTCCTACAATATAACACACAACTACCTACACGACCTTTTTCAATAAAATTGATAAAAAAGCCGACTGCTTATCTGCATAAAGTGTACTTATAAATTACTTAGTTTTCTTTTTGTTGGCAGATCTAGGATAGGATAGGATATTCATGTTTATTAGTTTACATGTAAAGTAAACTAACAGAATTTTTAAATTAATTGGGTGAAATAGGATTAGGATAGGTTATTTATGTTTATGAAAAAAGCGCAAGGGGCGTTTTCAGAGGGAAATCGTCGGATTGCCGCGTACCCACCGTTGGTTTAACGATGATAATCATTCCACTGGGTTTGGGTAATGTCCGTTAAGTGCCTTGTTTAAGAACACAACCAATTCGCCCTGCTGGGTACAAGTTTCGAATTAAAACCTTTCGACTGAAAAGCGATGCACTAAAACAAAGAACCGGTGGGACTAAGCGACAGAGTATAAAGGCTTATATAAGAACTGGTATTAATATTGGTCGCTGTGATGGACGAACAGAATGCATTTATTCCTTAGAGCAAGAAAAACCGACGAACGGCGTTTATGCATATACCAGAACAAACACGGCGCGGCCAGTGTAACAAGTTAAGTTTATTTTGGGTTTCCACGATGAAAACACGCAACGGGCCTTCTATAAAAATCGAAACCAAAAAAAAAACGTTTCACCATCTACTGACCCTTTTTATTGAATTGTTGTTTCAACGATTAACGGTCTTAAACAACTTTTTATATGAAAACAAATTTAATAGAATATTTATGTTTATCCCCGTAAATGGGACAACTAAGTGGGTTATCACACGGGCAATCGCCAGATTACCACGCGCCCATCGTCGGGTTACCGGAGCTATTGCAGTGTGTTGTATATGATAGACACGTTCCTTCAATTTGGTAGAACCTATTAATCCACTGGGTTCAGGCAATGTCCGTAAAGTGCCTTGCCCAAGGACACAACCGATTCGCAAGCGACCAGTTTCGCATCTGCTACCTTTCGATTCAAAAGCGACGCACTTAACCGCTGGACCAACCGACAGGACATAAATAACCTATTCTGTTTCTACAGACACTCTATCTATAGAGTGTTTATGCTATTATAGAATCCCAATAAAATCGTTATGCTTGAACGACGTCGGGTACGATCTAAATGTTAACATATCTTCTTTCTAAGAAAAATGTAAAATGTTGATTTATAGTGCGTTGGGTTGTTTGTGTTGATTTGATGTTTTGATACGACGATTTCGATTTGGTATTGGTATAGTAGCGGTACTCGCATTGCGCATGAGTGCAGGGATCTGGTAGTGTTGTCGCAATTGCCAAATCTCCAACCTGTGAATCAACTTAAAAATGCAGTCCTACTTTGAAACACTCAATGGTAAGTTCAGAATGTATTTGAAGACCAAAGGACAACTGGATTTATGTGGCATTTTCATCCTGGTAGGGTGGGAAATCAGTAAATCACATTAAACTATACATATAGCCTATAGTTATTGTCTGATAACCCCCTACTGTCACATTTGCCAAATGTTCTATACTTTCAAGATCATTTTTGAGTATTGTGCACCGGGTGCCTCTAAATACTACAGGAGCGCTTGGACCGCTTGGATCGCTTGGATCACTTAGATTGATATGGAAAATAATTCTAACCCTGTCCAAAACACTAATCTCAACCCCAGAACTAACTTTAACCCCAACCCTAACATTATTATCATGGCTTTTGTAATTACGAAGTATAGTAAGCGATCTAAGCGCTCAAAGCAGTCCTGTAGTATTTAGAGATACCGACCGTCACCTTATCAAATCTACCATATATATTACAGGGCTTTGTATATTGAGACATTGCCCATAATTTAGCTAAGCTCAATATCCCAGTATGGAAAGTACGGCAGCTGCACACTCGAGTTTTATTTTTCCCTGCGTCTTTGCACAATTGGGTAATTTCACACACGCTCGTGAGCTAGCAGTATAAATATGGTATAATTTCCAACAAACCTGTAAACCTACCTCTAGACCTCGGGTAATTTACTGTCAGTACGTTTTTTGTTAATGTTAGCTGATGGACACGATAGATTTAGGATAGAATAATATGTTTGTTTAAGATTTTTACAAAATAGTAATAAAAAAAAAATTTTGTGTCTCTCTTGGACGTTTGCACATTGCACACTTAAATATGTGGCGTGTGCACACTCGAGATCTCGGCGAAAATTGACGTACTTTCCATATGGGTCAATATCCACTGATAGCATACAATGTAAACTCAATGTCTTAACACCAACTAGCTGTTGTTTGGTCTAGATCTAACAACGAATAAATACTGGTAACATGCATCTATGACAAGCATATTGCAATTATACCCAGAGATTTTTCAATTATAATAAATACACTGTCTAATAATCAGAGAAAGCACTCCCCTATCATTACTCTCATCAGGCCGGACTGAAAACAAGGGCAAGTGCACCCCTGAGATTTTAATTGATGTATCTCCGAAAAAATCTGAAAATGAGCATATTTATGCTAAATTTGCAACTCAGTTAATTGCTTGGTTTCTTTGATATTTGCACCTTCATTGAAGTAATGCACCTGTGATATATTGTCAAAATGTGGTATACTTTCTAGAACATTTTTGGGTATTGTGCACCTATAAAATTATGCCATATTTTTTAAATGGATCCATTTTATCAAGGAATTAAGACATGAAACTTGCACACAGGATCGATGCATTTTATATACTTTTATAAATATTATATACTGCATGCAATTGCAAAATCTTTTTTTTTCAGATCTTGCTGGCCATGGAAGTTTGGCTTTCTTAGAGAACGGATCTTTGACGGGGGAGCAACAAAATGGTCTGACAAGCAACCTAGCTCAGTTGACAGCTGATGAAAATATTCCACTGCATCAAGGTTTGGCGGAAAATTCGATCGAAAATGTGGTTGAGGACGGCGATGTGTTTCAGTGTGGGAGGTGAGGAAAATGCTTTTAAAAGTCCGGCCGGTCATCCTGGCGGTTTAGTGTGGCGGTTGCAGAATTAAAAGGTTGCAGGAGCGAAACTGGTCGCTAGCAAGTCGGTTGTGTCCTTGGGCAAGGCACTTAACATACATTGCCTGAACCCAGCAGATTAGTGGGTTCTACCAAATTGAAGGAACACGTAAATCACACACAACACACTGCAATATCTCCGGTTTTAACCCGACGATGGGCGCGAGGGGATCTGACAAATGCCCATGTGTTAACCCCCTTGGTTTTCCTATTCACATGGATAAACATGAATATCCTATATCCTAAAAGATTTCTTGACAGACGTAAGAAAAGCCATTGAATCAATGGTTAAAACTTTTACCCATCAGAAGTGTGTCACCTTTCAGCCAAAAGGTTGTAGGATCAAACAGGTCCCTAGTTAATTGGTGGTGTTCTTGGGCAAGGTACAGATATCTCCGGAACTAAGTGGACTACTAAAACTTAAGAGTATATGTATCATACATATTTAACACACTACAGAATAGCTTCTGTAACCCGATGACAGGCTACGGTAATCTTACAATTACTTGGATGATAACGCCCCTTGTGATTTTTCATTTAAGGGGATAAGTCATGAATATTCTATCCTAACATGTAAATAGTTTTAATAATTTTGTCAGTCATGCTCATGTGGTATTTTGACAAATATCTAATTTTTAAGTCATTATTCATACATATATGTGTTGCGACTTTTAAATCATCAGCCATTCAGCTGAATGATAAGCTAGTTACCAGTAGTGTGTTGTCTCCTGAATAAGCTATACATATACTCCAGTAAATCGTCAGATCATCACGTGCCCACCAGAGCTATTGCATTGTGTTATGTATAATTCGCTCCTTCAATTTGGTGAAACCCATTATTTCTCTGTGTTCAGGCGATTTCTTTTAAAAAGCATTCCGCTTTGCCCTTGGACAAAACACAATACCTAGGGGCCAGTTTCGGGGCTGCAACCTTTTAGCTGAAAGCCAATGCACTAATCCACCAAGCTAACCGGTCATAAAATAATTTAAGCTTATGATAATGTCACCGTACGACTACAGTTGTAATACATACGTGGCATTTTTCAGGTGCAAACAGCAGTTTAGCAACCTCACTGCGTTTGTCCAACACAAGACTAAACAATGTTCAGTACAACGCCAGCTATATGAACACAACATTCCTCCAAATATCCCCGAAAATCATCTCAGCTCTTCGATGCCTGACCAAATGCTGCTGTATGGACAACCCAATGGTGTAATAACTAACAACAATGGTATCAGCTTGTTTCAAATTTTTGCATTCAATGATTGGTAAATAGCAGGGCTTTTCACATTTTAAGCTCGCGACCCATTTCAAATTAATAAAATTTTCTGTGACTCTTCTTTACATTAAAATCTAAAATAGTCTAAAATTACAACACATATAGTAGGTTGTGTGAAATAGATGGACTCTTTGCGACCCCTTAAAGCCCCTGTGGACTCACGCCCCTAGTTTGGAAAGCCCTGGTATACAGGATAGTGATATTGATAGAAGCGAACATGTCTACATATCTATAACCAACACCTTAGAATCTTAGACTATTATTTAATTATTTGCAAGTATACAGAAATGGTAAAAAACAATAAAAAATCTGTTTAAAGTTCATTTAACTTTTGTCATGTGTAATGTTGTTCAAACGATCTATTAATTAGTCTTAATAGTGTTTAAAAAAGTTAAAAGTTCTTAGAAAAGGTTTTTAAAAACATTATTTTTAAATCCTTTATTTATATTCAAGTAGTTGAATCGTAAACTATGTATCATGGTATTGTACTGTAAACTGTCTATGTAGAAAGCATAAGCTGTATAGTGTGTATACTAGGCACAGTAGGTGGGACATTGACAAATAAATGCCTGAACTAACCATTGGTTTATTACTTGGGAGTTTATTGGAATAAAGTCATTTTAATAATCGATAGAATATGAAATTGTTCAAATTGTATTGGTAGTTTTATTGGTCTACTTTGTGGGATTAAAATTATTAGAAATTATTATATATGAGTTACGCTCTTAAGATGGGTGTTGCCAAACCTGAATAGAACAATGAAATAAACCATGGTGTGTTATGTGAATATGACATTTTGGTTCTGACCAATTTGATTAAAAAATAGTTATAGTTTGATTGAAAAATAGCTACACATAACTTTTAAAGCCATTCTGGGTTTGCAATACATTAATGCAAGTTAACACTTTGTACTATTTGACTTTGTTGTCCAAATTTAGCTTAGTTTATATAAGCAACAAAATGTGCCTCTAAAATTATCATGTATTATTACGTTTTTAAATATTGAAGTACAGTAGACTTATAAAAAAAGAACAGAAAATAAAAAAAATGTTTTGTTATAGCACATAATGGTTTCAAATTGAAACTAAAGTTTAGTCAAACCAATTAATCCACTGGGTCCAGGCAATGACCGCTATGTGCCTTGCCTAAAAACACAAACAACAAGCTAGTGACCAGTTTTAATTTTATATAGAGCTAATTAAAGGATTATTAACAGCTCCTTTGTTTTAATCCCAGGTATGCAGTCTCGCTCAATAGAGTCAGTAGATAGCTCCATGCTAAACCATCAAAACCTCGTGACCTCTCACCCTATTCCACTGTCTATGACATCACAAACTAATGTCGGTGTTCCCAGCCTACCAACGCACAGGTAACGTATGTTTACTTCGTCCAATTGGCTTGGTGGGTTAGTGGTGTGCTGTTCAGCGGAAAAAATAACATATTCAAAGCAGCAGCTGGATAAACAGTTTTTTTTGGAAAAGGCATAAGATATATCGCTTGAACCATTTAAATTTATCGGTTCTAATAAAACTAAAGAAACAATCACCATATACACGATGGCTTATATACCATTAATGATGGGTTATATACCTTAAAAGATAGGTTATATACCCTTAAAGATAGGTTATATACCCTTAAAGATAGGTTATATACCCTAAAAGATGGGTTATATACCTGGTATTGTAAAATATGGGTTATATACCATAACATAACCCAGTGAATTTATCAGTTCTAATAAAACTAAAACAATTACCACACGCTGCAATTCCAAGCCAGTGTGAATGAGATAATCTTGACAGTTCTCTGTTGGAGATGACATTCTGACATATGCGCAAGGTAATCTGACAATTGCCTGTGCGATAACATCACTTGTTTTTTCCCACCTATGATGATAAAAAAATATTCCAACCTAATATTTAGGTTTGAAATTTCTAATATTGTCATACTTTACATGATCAGGTTAAATTATTTCCCCAACACTGCATTGAACTAAACTTGTTATGTTTTCACATCGCCTCTAAAATTTACAGACACTTAACTACCATTTATAGACTATAGGGCACTTTAAAAAATTGAGCTTTTCCGCCACAAGTTTTGTAAACTTTTCAATTTGGTAATGATCATCCATTTATGTAAATTAAAGTTATTAGATCATCCTCTATTCAGTTGAATGATAAGTGAGTAATTAACAATAGTGATATCATATTTTTAAAAATAAGCTATTTGCAGCTAATTTAAGCTTGTGATATTTAATATGCTGGTGATACATATGGTGGCATGTTTAGTGGCAGCCTCAAAGGTTGTATGAAATCGAAAAGATTTAATGACAACTCCTTATTCTAGGATTCGACGTATTCTTCCGATGCCATGTAACGGCAACAACCCCCCTCCAAACCAACAAAGAGTGATGCTTCCATGCTCTCAACCTATCACTGCAACTGCTCCACACAACAGGTCAATATTGTTGTATTCTGAGTTTCTTTAGTACCAACTGCCTCAAACAGGCAAACAAACAAGAGGTATAAAGCAATTCGCAGTACTTTCATACTTGTGCATAAAAGTAGTCACCATTCCGCGTGAAATCTAATGAAAAAATACTTAAATCGTCATATCTATTGGAGAATGGTATGCCTTCTAATGCAAACCAAGTATAAGTGCAAGCTGCTGTTGTATTCCAAGTTTCTCTAGTACCAGCTGCATTTAACAGGCAACCAAACACGAGGTATAAAACAATTAGCTGGCATGGGGAATGTAGGTATGTCTAGGGCGTGGGGGAGTAATCATTATAAGGCATCGGCAATAATGCAATAAAGGAATGGTTTACACAATACAACAAATATTAATCCCATTTTTTGTGTGACCATTTTCAAATAGAATAATGCAAACATTTTTTAAAATTTGTGTGATCATTTATTAAAATTTTTTTAAACTTTTGCATAGACATTTTTTTTAATTTTATGTTAAGTTTTTTTACATTTTTATGTGACCATTTTTAAAATTTGTTTTATGTGAACGAATTTTTTTAAATTTCTATGTGGTTTAAAAATTTGTTCCTTAATTAAGGACCACTTCATATCTCCTTTAAATAATTTACCTATTTTATTTTTTAAAATTCACTTTCAATTAAGTCTCTTGCTACCATTTTTGCCCACTAGATTTTTTTATTTTTTGATGAATATCCCTAATAATAAAACAGAATTACAATAAATTAGTAATTTTTTTTTAGTTTTTTAAATTAAGTTTCCTTATGTTAATGTCTCTTGTTACATTTTTCCCCTTAAACATTTTCTTGATTAATATCCCCAATATTAAAACAGAATCACAATAATTTAGTAAATTTGTTTTAGTTTTTTACATTTTTTAGTTAAGTCTTCTTATGTTAAGGTCTATTGTTACCTTTTTCACTTAAAATTTCCTTGATAAAAATCCCCAACAATAAAACAGGATCTCAATAATTTAGTAATTTTTTTTGGTTTTTTAAATTAATTAGTTTTTTAATTTCTTTTTCCACTTAAAATTATTTTAATGAATATCCCCAACAATAAAACAGAAGTCTCTTGTAACCTTTTTCCACTCAAAATTTCCCTGATAAAAATCCCCAACAATAAAACAGGATTACAATAATTTAGTAAATTTGTTTAAGTTATTTAAATTTTTAAGTCTTCTTTTGTTGAAGCATCTTGTTACCCCTTTCCACTTAAAATTTTCTTGATAAATTCCCCAATAATAAAACAGGATTCTCTTGTTACCGTTTTCCACTTAAAATTTCCTTGATAAAAATCCCCAACAATACAACAGGATCACAATATCTGGAGATTTGCTTGAATCCGAGGAACGCCATGGGCCGCAGATGGTGGAGGACGATATAACGGGGCCGACAAACGGGTTGATATCATCCCTGCTCCAGCAGATACCACCTTTCCAGCCTGTCGGCTCCTGCCATAATGAGCAAGTGGCATCAGGAACTGAAATCCAGATTGTGGTATGTATTCCTGCGTGATAGGGTAATATTACCATAACACATCTATATGAACACCATATCCATATGAACACCACCTCTATTTGAACACCACATCCATATGAACACCACATCTATATGAACACCACCTCTAATAACACACCACTATAAAGAAAGAGCGTCAACCTCTAATTAAACACCACCCTCAAATAGACAACTTTACCATTCATTATGCCAATTATTAATCAAAAGTTTCCTATATAAATATTTGTATTACCTATGTTACGTTTGATGTTTTTTAATGTTTTAGATTATTTTAAAAGGATGGGTATAATATTCTAAATCAAATTTTTGCATTACAACGATTTTCTAGATCAAATTTTTGCATTACAATGATTTTATAAATCATATTTTTGCATTAGTTACCAGTAACTGTGTTTAAAAATTTTACTCCAGCGGTAAAAATCTCACCATACTGACCTTCTAAACCCCAGGAAAACCCAAGCTACGACCCAACCCACCAACACAGCATAATCAACCAGCCCGTACGCAACCAACTCATGAAGTCTAAGGGAAAGTCCCTAAATACCATACTGCCAAGATTATACGACAGAAACAACAAGTAAATTCCCTTTTTAGTTTTTTTTTTCATTTCAGTTATATAATAAGATGGTTGTGTAATATTTAATAATAAAGAATAAATCCATATACCAAACTAATACGGATAAGTAAATGTCTAGTTTTACCACATCCCTTCTATGCATGGATTTGGATGATTTGACTCTATGCTTCCACATATATATTGTTTGTTTTTTTTTGTTCTTTTTTTAACCGAGTCCAGTTTTGAACCCATGATGGTCTAGTCAATTAGACTGTTTTTGTATAAAGGTCGGTATTTGGTCGCGTTAACCATTCAGCCACACGTGTGTACTCATATTATTATGGTTTTTTTTTACGCAGCCAAGTTTCGAACCCATGATGGGCTCGTCAATCGTTTTTTACAGGAGTGAGTATATGTATCGGTCACGTTACCCATTCCGCCACATGGCTGTACCCATATTATTATGTTGTTCTTTTTTTATTTTTTAATGGGATTAGGTATATATATCTGCCACGTTAACCATTCAGCCACACGACTGTACCAATTTAATTATATATATATATATATTTTTTTTTTTAACCAAAACAAGTTTTGAACCCATGATGGGCTTATTTATCGTTTTTTGTATAAGTCGGTGTGTATCGATCGCATTAACCATTCAGCCACACGACTGTACTCATATCATTATGTTTTTTTTTACCGAGTCAAGTTTCGAACCCATTAGGGGCTTATCTACTATTTTTTATAGGAGTCGTGTGTATCAAAGTACTAACGATTCAGCCACACCACCACACTCATTATTATGTTATGTTATTTTTTGTGTTTTTTTTATTCGAGCCAAGTTTTGAACCCTGATGAGCTCATCCCTTACACCGTTTTTTTTTATGGGATAAGTTATATCTATCTGCCACGTTAACCATTCAGCCACACGACTGTACCATATTTATCATATCATTATGTTATTCATCTTTTTTTTCTTTTTATTATCCAAGCCAAGTTTTGAACCCATCATGGGCTTGTTAATCGGACTGTTTTTGTATAGAGGTCGGTGTATGTATCGTGGCACTTTAGATTGTACTCATATCATTATTATGTTATTCATCCATCCTTAGTACCTCATCCTCGGCGCCCTCTGGTGTGCCGGATGCCGCTGCGTCATCGGAGAAGAAAGGTGACTCAGCGGACACCAAGAAGAAATTTCCATGTCAGTTTATGCAACAAAGTTTTCTCGAAGAATTTTGACCTTGAACAACATAAACGAAGTCATACCGGTAAGAATGGAGTTTTGTGGAAAAAAAATTATTTCACTTTTTTTTCTTTCTCTGGGCAACTTATATGTTAAATCATTTATTTTCTCATTTTCCGGTATTCTCTGTTTGTGTACTTCTGTGTCATGTAATTTAGTTCAAAAAGTAATTCCCTTCCAATCCCAAGAATATTAAAAGGATCAAAGAATAATTCTTTTTGCCATTATGACTTTTTCACAGATTTAAAATATAGTTTGTACTTACTAGTTTCTACTAGGTCAAACAGGCCGCTCTTACGTTTTCCAATCCCCAGAAATAAAACATGAATATCCTTTCTTCAGTGACAGCTAACTGATTAAGCAATATTTAAAAGACATCAAAACGAATTCATTGTTAAAACACCTATTTTAAAGGACAGTGGATATAACTAGTTACAGACAGAAAAATTTGCTGTCAAGGTTCTGATGAAGCAACTTTTTTCAGGCGAAAAGCCATTTCAATGCATCGTGTGTGGACGGGCGTTTGCCCAGAAATCCAACGTCAAGAAACACATGGTTTCCCACAAAGTGTGGTTGAAGGAAACTGCCTCATTCTCACAACCTTGCGCTAAAGGTATCTAAATGTTTCAATATATGATGTGTAAACTTGCTTATAAATACTGCGTAATATAATGCGTGAACTTGGGATAGTATAGGATATTTATGTTTATCCATGTGAAAGGAAAAACCAAGGAGTTTAACACACAGGCAATCGTTAGATCACCTCGCGCCCACCATCGGGTTACCAGAGCTATTGCAGTGTGTTGTGTATGATTCACACGTTCCTTCAATTTGGTATAACCCATTAATCCACTGGGTTTAGGCAATGTTCGTAAAGTGCCTTGCCCAAGGACAAAACCGACTAGCTAGCGACCAGTTTCGCACCTGCAACCTTTTTATTGAAAGGCGATGCACTTAACCGCTAGACCAGGGATGTCCAACCTTTTATTGTAGTGTGCTGCATTGTCACTTAAAATAATTCAATGGGCCGCAGAAGCTTTTAAATTTAAAGAAAAATGGGTACATAAAAACAATTAAAAACCATTATAGTTATATATAATTCTATATCCCTGATTCTCTCCTACTACAGCCTACTATTACTGCGCCCTCAAAAGCTGACTGATACATTTTAATTAGGCTAAGATTCAAAGTTCAAAATACTACTTGGAGTGAAAATGACTAGCGGGTCGCACAAAAATCTCAGGCGGGACGCAGGTTGGACATCCCTGCACTAGACTAACCAGCTGGACAACTTATTGTAACTGTTATAACCTGATTTTTGGTTTACTTTTATTATTATCAAAATGCAGGTGCAGGTTGTCAAATGTGATTGTATGTTCAGTCTTTATGTTAAATCAACAAAACCTTTAAATTTGTATGTTTAAAACAATCAGAACTGTAAATTAAGCGAGAGGCAACAAGGGTCTTAGATGGTAAAGTCCAATTTATTTGAATGACATCAAAGCCCTGTGAGCCAATTCAAATGTGGCAATCATGGTATATGTGTTATTTTGAGTAATCAGTTATGAGTGTTGCCAAAATATTGGATCTGCTGCTTTATTTTGTTGTCATGAATTGTATTATTTTCGATACTGAGGATAACTGAGCTATTTTAAAAATACCAAATTCTTAAAAAAAAGTATAAAAATTACACAAATAGTAAGCGACAGATGTCTTAGAAGGTAAGATTCGGTTTCATTGAACGAGATCTCAGCTCTACGAGCTGTTTTAAATGTAGCAATCACAGAATCCAATTTATTTTGTGTAATGAGTAACAGATGTGGCATAAACAAATTGTGGATCTGCTAGCTTTTCCTTTATCATGGGCTCCAAAATTGTAACAAATTACACAAAATAGTAAGCGACAGACCACAAGGGTCTAAGTAAGTTCCACTTTTCTTCAATGATATGTATGCCCTGCTAGCTGTATTTACTAGCTTTATTCAGTACTACCTAACACCTCTCTTCCCTAGCGCAAGACGACAACAGAGAGGGTGACTCAGCGGACGCAACAAACGGAAATTTCGATGAGTCGTTTATTTGCCAATATTGTGGAGAAGCCTTCCCGTCCTACAACAAACGCAAGTCGCACATGCAAGTGCACAAAGATAAGCAGGTGTTTATCAATTATCACTAATTCGCAACCATGAGGTTTTTCCATGAGGTTTTTTATACCAAACTGCATGGTTTAATGCGCACACCAAATCGGTGCAAACTCAAACTGTCTATACGCTGCACAAAATCAACAGTCTTAAAGTTCGTAAAGCATGCAAATAACAGTATTAACTAATATTAAATTTATGTAGTTGACTATGCAAACCATACATAACAAATAATTTACCTATTTTATTTTTTAAAATTCACTTTCAATTAAGTCTCTTGCTACCATTTTTGCCCACTAGATTTTTTTATTTTTTGATGAATATCCCTAATAATAAAACAGAATTACAATAAATTAGTAATTTTTTTTTAGTTTTTTAAATTAAGTTTCCTTATGTTAATGTCTCTTGTTACATTTTTCCCCTTAAACATTTTCTTGATTAATATCCCCAATATTAAAACAGAATCACAATAATTTAGTAAATTTGTTTTAGTTTTTTACATTTTTTAGTTAAGTCTTCTTATGTTAAGGTCTATTGTTACCTTTTTCACTTAAAATTTCCTTGATAAAAATCCCCAACAATAAAACAGGATCTCAATAATTTAGTAATTTTTTCTTGGTTTTTTAAATTAATTAGTTTTTTAATTTCTTTTTCCACTTAAAATTATTTTAATGAATATCCCCAACAATAAAACAGAAGTCTCTTGTAACCTTTTTC
>CH002023.1:162363-183276 GCA_000149265.1 Ciona savignyi
ACTTGGTGTGGTTGAAGAACTCTAACATTATCGTTACCTATTAGAAGGCCAACTTCCCCAACTGTTTTGGGGATAACAATGTTTCGGAATTCATCGAACTGATCAACATCCTCTTGCTTCGGAATTTCTTTGATTGATATAGGTAGTTGAGGATTAGAAAACAATGGGTTTAAATCCAGACAATTGGTCTCATCAAAGTCCATTAGTTCCAGACCTTTAATAACTTGCACCATCTTAGGTTCACATTGGTTATTTATTGTTGTTGTGCAGATTTTAACTTCCGGGCCACTTACTTGCAGCCTTTTGATCAGTGAATCTGTTATGAATGAATTTGTGCTTCCGTTGTCCAGAAACGCTTGAGTGATTACGACCTTGTTAGAACCTCTAGCACGAACCTTGACTGGTACTATTGGCAACAGATTGGATGCACCTATATTTTTGAGAAACATGCTGGTAGTGGATTTAACAAAACCGTTTTGAATCGTTGCTTCTTGCATAGTTGATTGGTTAGATGCGTTACGAGTGTTAGTTAAATTGTCTGGGGGGTGTAACAGAGTGGTATGTCGCTTTTCACAATCAGGTTTAGCACAAGGATTCTTACGATGACAATCTTTAACCTTGTGACCAGAGCTTAGACAACTGAAACACAACCCTTATTCCGACACAAACTTATGTCGAGAGTCATAGTCCATACGTCTAAAATTATAACATTGGTTTAAGAAGTGAATCCCATTGCACAACTTACATGCGTTGTCGACCGGTGTAGTTGCAGTTTGCATTGCGAAGGAAAAGCTCTTCTGCTTTGGCATGATTGTATTGTATTGGCGCACAGTTTTGGTTTGTGAGGTCACGATCACACATGTAGTTTGTAGCTTCTCTTGTTCTTCTGGAAATGTAGCCGGCCAGGTCTTGGATGCTTATTTCTTGTTTCTTTCCATGTAGGAGTTCATCTGCCACATGCTCCCATCCACCCTGCCAGCTATTGGGAAGACGTTTGATTATTTTGAAAATTATGTCCATGTTATCCATTTTATGTAGGTAGTTCATGCCCCGTAATGTACACATACAAGCAGTAAGTTTTGAGGAAAATTGAATTAAACTATGCTTATCGTTTAGATGAATTGGTGGACCGTTTACAAGTGGATCAAGACATGCTCGTGCAATTTGGTATTTTTGTCCGAAAGTGTCCTTCAGCAAATCCCGAGCCTTGAAGTATCCAACATCATTGGGCATATGTTGACATCCCTTGACCAACGCCTTGGCCGAACCCTTTGTATATTGCAATAAGAAAAACAGTTTGCGTTTTGGTTCCTTAACGTTGTAAGATATTAGAGTATCAAATGCATCGATAAAATCTTGATAATCTGCTGAATTTCCATCAAAGACTGGGGGTTCTTGGGGAGGCAAGGAAACATGACTAAGGTTGAGGGAAAATGAGGAATTATTTTGAGGAGAATTGATCACTGGGGTGCTAATTTGATTGCTGGGCCCAGAGATAGCATTTATGAATACATTGGGTGAAGGACATGGGTTTACTTGTTCAGAGATTGGTGGGGGTCTATTTTGTTCGTTGATAGGTTGCACTTTGTTCGAAATATTCAAGGCATTACCATTATCATATTTTTGACTGACACCAACCTGTGGGTTATCGGAGAGTGAAAGAGTTTGTACAGGTAGTTTGAGTGAGATCTTACTAGATTCCATTGCTTGCAATTCGGCATTGATTTGATCCAGTTCTGCTTGGAGTTCCAATTCTTGTTTCTTTTGTCTATACGCCACTTCGTTTCTTTCATATTCCAAGCGCTTTCTCACTTGTAGACTTTCTAATTCGTTCATTTCCTTTTGGGTTTTACATTTTGATTGTAAGATTGCTTGTTTCCTTTTTATACTCATCAAAGAGCTTGTTAATGAGCATGAGCTTACTTTGCTTCTTGAGGATTGTGTACTTCTTTTGGACATACCATCGTGCGATTGCACTTCCAATTCCAAGTTTGTTTTCCGGCTTTCCACCGACCTTGTTATTATTTGGTGACCGGTTTCCAGCACTTACTTCAGGGTTGTGTTGATGCCATCATCAAATTCACAAAACACTTTAAGTTTCAGTGTTAGATTTGAGTTGAATGAATATTCAAAAACCAAATATAGCCGCCAGATTGTCAAACGTCTATATTATCCTGTGTACTGTCTTTGTTTGATTGGCTTATAAATTTTCATTAACTGATACTTGACGGATTGACGAGGACGTTTTATTTTGAATCCCCTTTTATTGTTCCGTTGAGTAACGTTTTCTGTAAACAATAATAAATTTGAATACGATTGAAAAAAGGCGAATTATAATGCAATACACTTACTGAATATTCACAGCCCTTTTTACACAATCTTTTGTTCAGTACGCAGTATATACTTGTTTAATAAAACTTATTTGTTTTGCCACTGAAAAATAGAATCAAAAATCAATATCCGAAATAGAGTTGCTAACACCACGACCTTGTAGACTGAATGCGACTGGTTTAGATTTTCAAAGTTAAAGTAAACGTAAATTCGAATTATGGTAACCGCAAAGATAAGAAATAAAACATGGTAGCCGGCCAAGTGACCAATAATTATGAAATAATAATGTTCGCGATTTCAGTCACTATACTTGTATTTATTTTCTTCAAAACTTTTATGCCTTGAAATAAAAAAATGATCAATACATTGTTATTTTCCTCAAAACTTCTATCCAAGATATCCAACCATATTTTACCATTCTTGCATTGTAATAAAAAAATGATCACCACATTGTTATTTTCGTCAAAACTCATATCCTAAAACATACAACCCTATTTTACCATGCAGTTGCAACATTTGCGGCAAATACCTGCGCAGCGTCTACTACCTCCGTCTACATATGTTCATACACACCAAAGAACTGCCGTACAGATGCACTAAATGTGATGCGGCTTTCAATCGTAAGGACAAAGTGAAGCGACATATGCTGATACACGACCCTGTTAAACGATTTAAGGTGGGTTTGTTTGGTGCACGGCATTTTTGCTTCTAGGAAATATGTTGTCTTTCATGTTTATTACCGTGAATGGGAAAAACAAGGGGGTTAACACACGGGCAATCATCATTATCTCGTGCCCATCGTCAGGTTACCGGAGCTGTTTCAATATGTTGTGTATGATTCACACGTTTCTTTAATTTGGTAGAACCCATTAATCCGCTGGGTTTAGGCAATGTCCGTTAAGTGCCTTGCCCAAGACCATGACTAGCGCCAGTTTCTTATAACCCTTCGACTGAAGAGCGACACAAACCCCCCAGCAAATAGGACAAAATGGCACATACTTCAAATGATAAAATCCGGTAAAGCACAAAATAGGATAAACGAATACGTGGTCCTAATGTAAAAATTTAGGGGGAAATTCAGACTTCACCGTAGAATTTAAGTTGGGATTGAATATTCATGTTTTATCATCGTGATTGGGAAAATGCATGAAAGTTATCACATTTAGATTAACTCGCAAATATGTAAGGGAGCATTCTTACATGAGTAAACATTAGATTACCCCGCGCCCACCTTCGAGTTGCTCGAGCTATTGCAGTATGTTGTGTATGAATCACACGTTCCTTCAATTTGTTAAAACCCAACATCCCTTTTCCCCAGTGCCCACTCCGCACAGTACTGGGTTGCACGAAGGAATACAACCGAGCGGACAAGTTGAAGGAACACATCATCAGCCACAGTCGTGTCAAACGAACCTACTCATGCTCGTATTGCTCCAAGAAGTACAGCAGACAATCCTGCAAGGTTTGTACTGACATTTTATCCTTTTCTTGTTTTTTTCTTTGTTTTACTTTTTCTTCTTTTTTAAATTTTTTTTACTTTTTCTTCTTTTTTAATTTTTTTTTACTTTTTCTTCTTTTTTAAATTTTTTACTTTTTTATTTTCTTTCATTCTCTCTCTTTTGCATAATATTTATCTGACTGATTAACTTGCTGGTTTAGTGGGTCGCTTCTCAGCTGAAAGGTTACAGGTTAAACTGGTCGCTAGCTAGTCTGTTGTATTCTAGGGCAAGACAGTTAAAAGACATTGCCTGAACCCAGTGGATGAATGGGTTCTACTAAACTTAAATCATACACAACCAACCGCGATATTTCTGGTAACCCAACGGTGACCACAAATTGATCTGACGATTGTCGTGTGTTAACGCCTTTTCTTTTTTTATTCACAAGGATGAACATGAATATTCTATCCCCCTTTCCCGTGACATCTTTTAAAGTCAAAATCAAAATTGTAATATTCCTTGTTTCCAGATCAAGCACGAGAAAACCCACACCTGCAATTTCAATTGCAAGTCCTGCAACCAGTTTTTCGATACCGAAGCAAACTTTAAGTCGCACAAATGCGCGTCTTTAAAACGACGCAGCAAACGCCAGCCGACAAGACGCGTCAAATCGACGCCGAACAAGATCGCCCGCGAGACTAACTCCCAAGAAAATCCGGTCGAAACCGGTGAAGACCGGTCAGAACGAGTTTACACGAGGTTATGGCCGATGGTGACCAACCAAAGCAACCAATCACAGATCAGTGCGCATATTACTGCTAATGAAAATGACGTCATAATACAGCCTGTTTGTGACGTCAGCGAAAACGTACAATAGGCTTAAGTCTGTACAATGTAAAGATTTTTCCTCCTTTCAGATTCATATATACCTAAATATGTATCGTCAACCAATCGCAAAACTATCAGATTTTATAATACAAACTTTTCACGACATTTTTTGTGTGTTTTACACAATTTTAACCAAGTTGTGCTAGTTGTTGGGGCATTTTTCTTGGTTGTTTATATTAAAAGCAAACGTTTTTTTATTTAAATTTATTTTATTATACCAATATATGCACACAGGAAAGCGAGTATCTAGAAATTAAAAAAATAGTTTTTAAGAAACGATAGGATATTCATGTTTATCCCCGTGAATGGGAAAACCAAAGGGTTTAACACACAGGCAATCGTCAGATCACCTCGCGTCCATCGTCGGGTTACCGGAGATATTGCAGTGTGTTGTATAGTTGAGACATTTCTTTAATTTGGTAGAACCCATTAATCCTCACGAATGTGGACCCGACACGCGGGCGGTTGTTGCCCATGCCTGCCCCTAGACATAGCCAAGGAATTTAAAAGATAAAGAGTTAGCCGGCGAATCAGGTCGAAACAATAGTTGCGAAGTGGATTCATTTCACCTCGGTTTGACTCCAGACTAAATATAGATCAAGGCATATCACATTACAACTGTCTCGTCGGTTCGCCGTTCTCCCCCGCTAAGCGCACTTATCCTCCGTTTGACCGAGGACATAGTTATTAACAATAAGAGATTGAGTTTTAGAAGTAGCACTTCAAACAGTCTGCCAATCGTTCGTTCACGTTTATGAGGGACAGAATACATGGCTGTTATGCTGGCAAGGTAGTTCGTATGAGTTTACGGTTTATAATCAGTGTGTCGTTACTGTACTAGGTTACATAGTTTAGTTAATTTTTTTGTTTCATCGACGAAACACGAAGCAGGACATTTAATAAAAATTGGAAAACGGGAAAAATACGGCAAAATGACAGTCGTTAAAACACGTTAAAATCCATGCTGCGAGATCAGCAATAAACGGTTAATTATAGTCCTGAAGAATAAAATGCAATACAGTAAGTTAAAGACATATCAAACTAATGGAATTTAGACAAATGTGTGGACTATTGCAGTGCATACTGCTAAACGTCCTTAACAGTAATTCCAATATCCTTTGGCTCGTAAAGCTCAAATTTTGTTTTTGCAAATATCTAATAAAGCGTTTTGAAGTAGCCCTCGCGACGAGTTTGTGTATTTACGTTACTACCGCGTAATGGTAGGCACGGTTGTTCTCAAATCACAATAGAAAGCAAACAACAGGTTGTATGACGGTATTGTACAGCGGCATGTTTTGATTCAGTCGTATATTGGCATGTCGCTTGGCAAATTTATTAAACTTTTTGTGACTGGATTATTGGATAATAAGAATAGACCTAATTAAAGTACATAACAGAGTTTAGGTTTAAGCTTGTAGATGTCCATACATGTATGAATACTCTTAAACAAATGGTTTTACGCTAATAATTGAACGAGAAAGTACTATAAAGTAATAAGATGAAATTATCGTGTAAAATCGTTATTATTGAAGCAATATTTAGGTTTAACTATTTATGTCTGCAGAAATATGGATATGTTTATGAAATTGGTCCGGGCTTACATTTAAAGAACGGGCTGTAAAGTGTAAAGATGGAATTATCGTGTAGAATCGTTACTACCGGTGAAAGGGAGGCACGGTTAACTAAAAGGAGAACTTCGCGCAGAAGAAAGTCGTTGCCGCCCATTTCTGCAAAACGTCTAATCACAGAACGGCTGGTAGCACCATCAGAAAGATTGGTAACACCATCAGAAAGATTGGTTACACCAGACAATAATCGAAACTTTTCGAATACCTTGTTCCCTTGTATCAGTTCGATCAATAAACCACTAGAACAATGGGGCAAAACTGCCGAAGAACAAAATCGCGAAGAGAACACAGTTACAGTAGAAGAAACTTATGAAATTTCAAACGAACCGGGATTTGAAGAAGCAGAGGGCATAAGCCAGAATGAAACATTTTTATCTCGTTTAAGCCTACGTGAGAAAACTATATCCCCGAAACCAGATATTGCACCAAACTTAACTTTCATCCGGACTGTGACTCCAAACTTTATCAGTCCAGCAAACAGTTTTCCCCCACGATCGCCAAACACTGCCCGTGATAATTCACCACCGAAACCCGCCTTTCGGGTGACGGGGAACAAAGCAAAACGAACAGAGAGACCGATAATGGCGGCTGCGAAAGTTTCAATGTCATCAGTTTCGGCCCTTAGCCGTGACAAGTACACTTCCCACAGGCAAGATAAATTGCGTAACTAAAGCTTTGGATTCTCGTCAGCTTACCCCTCGCCCACTGTCGGGTTATTGATGTTCTTACGGGGTTCTCTATAAGCTAACCAGCCGAACCAAATTGCTAATATGTTGTCACACAATACGTATTTAGTCGTATAAATGCTACTTATTCAATAAAATAAGGAGAATTTTGAACGTAAATTTATACCTTTCTGTAAGTAACGATTACAAGAGTAACCACACCGGACGACCCCTAAAATGTTTGAATATTTTGCAGAAAACGAAATCCGAACTCTATGGTTTCTATGGAGGAACGACTTGAGCAAATTTCGCGGGAGATTTCCCAGAAAAAAATGCAAAGAGCGAAGTCTGCGAACGAAATCGGATCTAAAAAACGTCCGAAAACGGGCGTCGTTAAGAGCAAGAAGTCGGTGTGTTTGCTTACTTGTATAAAACCCAATAACCTTGAAAGTGAAAAGCAAAAGTTCATGAAATCGGGATTTACGTACAACCCGAAGTTCAAGTACGACTATCCTCTTCGGAGCGATGTATTGGCACGTTATAACAACGCGTCGTCTACTTTACTGCCACAGGTAAATCGTGGCGTATTTTTTCGTTACTTTTAGTTTGGTTTATTTATTTTTCGTCCCAGTATTAAAAAATGCCAAATGATTCAAACCAGTAACAGAAAAAGACGGCAAAATCAAGAGTGGTTAAAACACGTCATTAACATAAAAACTTAAACGAAAAAACGACGATGTGCGAATGAAAATTAAGGCTAAACGATGCAGTAAAGTCCCACTAGTAATTGTCTAACAAAACTTTCACTTTCCTCGGCAACTCACGTGTTCTGCTGACAACTCACCTTTGAAATGGTTTCAATACAGTGCAAAACAAATATCTCCGGTTTCATATGGAAACAACCAACTACCAGCTCACAGGTGTCCGTTACAACCGGCGCTATGCCGAACAATACCACTCATGTTTACACTACTCAGCTGAATTGAATGGAATAGTTTACTCTCAATGTGGTGTGATAAACTCATGTTAACCTTTGCCTTAATTTTGTAATACCAATAAAGTTAGGATGGATATTCTTGTTTATCCCCGTGGGTCAATGTGTAAAACTCAGTATGGAACAATATTCAGGCTGGCAAATCATTACATAAAAACAACTATCGCTTGCTTCAAAAAAGTAAAATAAGATAATTTTACAAAGATGTCCCACTAGTTATTTTGCGTACATGTCATATACATCTAATCTAGACCGACTGGAGCATAGTTAACTTGCCACATCCATTATAAATGGTTTATCTCTTTAACTCTTTAACATGGCATGTGAGCTTATTATAAAATTAGAGTAACAACAAAATTTGCTGGACAAAATACAAAATTGTTAACAAAGAGTTTTCCACAAGTGCAAATTGGATGTTAGTATTAAAAATTACCCATCTGATAGCTTGAATAATAACTAAGACTCAAATAAAACATTTATTAAACTTATAGTATAGTATTTAACAACGAGGTTTGGTACAATTACGCACTTTTGTCGTGGAAATGTGTTTAACAGGAAGCCAAATCCTTCCCTGGTATTTAGAAAGATGGTTAATGTGGGTTAGAGCTTCGCATTTCGGCCGATAGCATGTAGGTTCGAAACTGGGCTCTATCTAGTTTTTTTAACCGGGCCAAGGTTCGAACCCATGAAGGGCCCCAAGGCCGTTTTATTATATATAATTGGTAGATATATTGGTTGCATTACCCATACGGCCATATGAATGTACATGGTCGCCAGCTAGTTGGTTGTGTCTTTGGGAAAGGCAATACACTGTATATGCTCGGATCCCCTAATATGTACTTATTATTATTAAAATTTGGTTTTGTAGGCATTATCAATCATGAAGCGTGTTTTGGAACGATACGGCAACTATGAGAAGTTTGAATGGGCGACAGGGGGCAGGCCGCTTACCAAAACCCAGTTGTGGACAACAGTTAAGCGATACCTGGAAAAGGAGGGTTTCTACGGTGACGTTGTGGTCAATATCTGCAATAACTTGATATCCCGAGCAGCTATGACTATAAATGGAGGAAGACCGACTTTGAGTATCAGAGAAAGCGCTGCAAAAAAGCTCTGGGTTGAGGGACTGTTGCGCCATGAAATAGGTGTGTAACTCAAGCTCATTTAATATATATATATAGACCAGGGGTCGACAGCCTGGTAATCCAACTCAGCATGCAGCTCTTTCTACCGTCTGATAAGGCTCTTATTCATTTTAGTATGTCTAAATCACTGATTTTTTTACCAATTCCGTCGGTAAACAAGATCATCGTCAACTAAAAGTCCTTTTCATATTAGGAACGCATCACTTGCGATTCCACAACAACCGACAGCAGATCTGGCAAAGTTCAAAAGTTCGTCGACAACTTGGTTTAAAACCCGCCAACCCAACTGAAGAAGGGTTAGCGAGTATACATAGTGTTCTCATGCGAAAGTGAGTATCCTATCCTATCCTAAGTAGAATAGCTTTTAAACTTTATAGTAATGTTGTATAAATATCTCTTGTTATGTTTCCATACCTATCACCTAGTTATATTACGTTTTGTTTCAACTTTGTTCCAATAAATTTGTTTTGTTTTTTTCTTAAATGGGGATCACAGTTACGGTATGGTTGCCTTTATAAATACTTTCCGGCCCGTCAGTCTAGCGGTTAAGTGCGTCGCCTTTCAATCGAAAGGATGCAGGTGCGAAACTGGTCGCTAGCTAGTCGGTTGTGTCCTTGGGCAAGGCACTTAACGGATATTGCCTGGACCCAGCGGATTAATGGGTTCTACCAAATTGAAGGAACGTTTCCATACACAACACACTGCAATAGCTCCGGTAACCCGACGATGGGCGCGAGGTGATCTGGCGATTGCCCGTGAGTTAACCCCCTTGGTTTTCCCATTCACGGGGATAAACATGAATATTCTATCCTATCCTACTTTTTTATCAGCAAGGTGGTTGGTTCAATTTTAACTGACCCACTTTCTGCCCTGTGCTCTATTCTTAGGCCTTTTAACGGACTTTATTTACAAGCTGAGTAACAACAAAAACATTTCAACATTTTGTATTTACTTTAGCAATGCGACTGTGGGCATGAGGCTAACTATGCAACAACGACACATTTCGATTTTATCAATACATCTCTGCCTCTAGTGATATTCCCACTAAAAACAGATTGGTGTATCTTGACAATTTTCGTCAAAACCCACAGAGACCCATCATTATGGAGGTCAGCAATACTCTACTACACCGTATACAAGGCCTCACAGATGTCCTTCTGTGATCTGTTTGAAGATCTCGGTCAATACATGGACGACCCTGAAGTGAGATGGGACTACTGTTTGAGAACGAAACGGGGCCAATCCGATACATCTAAACCAGGTCTCTTAGCATTTGCATTGCATTTCTTAATATTGTATTTATATGGGTTGGTTGGTGTCTTATTGAAAGTATGAAAACTGAGAAATATCAGATAGTACAGTGCATACCAAGAAATTTTTGTGAAGTATTATAATTTAACCTTCTTTTTTGTGCCCATGAGAAGAGTTGTAAATTTTCTAATACTCCCTCTGTGAGTTATTATTTAAATCGACTAATTTTACAAAACACCTGTAAAATACCGAAAATAACAGCTTACTGTATGAAAAAAGTGTTACAGTGCGGACCTTTTTATTTGAAGAACTCTACCGAACTAATTCGACTATTAAAAATTCCATAATTTTTATTCCAGATTATTAAACCAGTTTTTTTATTTGCATATTTAGGCTGTTTCTGCAAAGACCAGGTTTACTTGACTGGCATCCTCGCTTTACTTGCGCGCCGACACACGTTAGACTTCCATCTGCTTTGCACAATGGGCAAAGTATCTCACGAGGACTTGGAAATGCTTCGACCGCATTACAACCCCGCTCGAACGAAGATTCCCACGTTTATGAACGATCTCGCGGAGTACAGAGCTAGACTTGATCATATTGTTCGAGTGAACGGTCTTGAACAATGGCTGGGTGATAAACCAGCAGATGAAGATGATTTAGACAAAGCTGATGGGGATAAATGAACCAACTAGTTCAATTTAGATAATTGAGTCTCTGCAATTTTCCTTTTTTTGCAGGAATTACTTTGTTGTAAAATGTTTCTAAATTTTAGTTGATTTTTCTGTCAAAAGAGATTTTTTTGTTAACACTGTGACAATATTTTTATACAGAAATCTGAGCTGTTTCATGCACTTCTTGCTGAGTATTTCTCTTTGTTCCTGTTCTGCGTATATCTCTTCAGAATGGAAAGAAAAATACAATTTTTAATGTTTTAAAAAAACAGCAAAAATCGTTTATTGTTTAAAATCTTTCTTCATGAACATCCAGTTCAGTTCAATAAAAATGAACTAAAAATTGAGCCGTATATAATGAAAAAAAACAGCAACCAGAGCGGAAGTTACGAGCGCGCTATTGCCTCCGGCAAGTCCAGCGTATCGATCTCGTCTCGCAGGTGGTCGATGTAGCTGGAGATCTCGACCACTCTAGCACGGTTGCGGGCGCACTCGCCAGCCTGGATCTCCTGCAAGCATCCCGTCAACCACGATCCACTTCTTGTAACAATCTCGTCCTCACGGTTGTCGATCTTGATCAGATGAACGTCGTGGGATGCTCCGATCGCGTTCACGATCGTGTCTTTGTCCACGAACAACTGCGAAGGATGAATTGATGTGTTAATCAGGTCTCGCTTTACCACACACTTTTCTTCAGGGCTCTATATCGTTTGGTCTTTATTAAATTTAGATCGCTTAATACTGTTCTTTTGCCTAGGTTTAGCGGCCACGTCCGCTATATTTTTTAAATTATATACTTTTTTTAATGACCTGTTTTAACGACTGTTCGTTTTGCCATCTTTTCCCGTTCCTGTGTCGTGATTATATTCGTTTGCCATTTTTAAAAACTGGGACTAAACTATTGGGGGCATTAACAACAACCTAGGTAATCTTACAATAGTTGGTTTATTTTTGTTACTTATTTAAAACAATATTGAAAAGGAACACCCGCACAGTTTAAATATAGTAAACTGGAAGGTCAGGTAACTCTTTCATCTTTCTAAGGTGGCTTTTATTTATATTATTGCTACTGTAGCGAGTGCCTAATAAGTTTAATACCAACCAAGGCTAAGAGTCTTCAACCTGCGGGTTTCATGTTTATACCCGTGAATGGGAAAACGCAACGCTTTATTTCACATGTTTTAAAGATAAATGAGTTTTGAACTTGATATTGCATCACTCAAAATAAAACCAAGTACCCGTATGACGTTAAACAGAATTAGTTTTACCGTAAATAAATGTATTTAGGATAGGATAGGATATTCATGTTTATCCCTGTGAATGGGAAAACCAAGGGGGTTAACACACATGCAATCGTCAGATTACCTCGCTACCAGTTTCGAACCTGCAACCCTTCGGCTAAAAGGTGATGCACTAAAACATGTCGCTAATCGGTGGGACATGTGTAATAAACAAAACAGCTATGATCACATTATGTGTGAATATAAGTTCCTCACCATTCTCAGGTCATCCGGCAACTCTTCGTCCATTTCATTTTTGACAACTTTCTCAAGGACAGACATGCACATTTCCAGCAGTTTCTCGTTGTGTGCGTTTTCCAGATCACGCAATTGAGTTATTCTATTGTGCTCAAGTTAAGAAATATTTGCTTTTCTTTGTGCATAAATTAGTTGTTAACATTTAAGAAAAGATATTTATGTGAATTAGAAAACCCAAGGTTATTTACACGGGACGTCAGATCACCTCGCGCCCATTGTTGGGTTATTGGAGCTATTGCTATATATAATTATGACGTTCCTTTAATTTAGTAGATCCCATTAATCCGCTGGGTTCAGGCATTGTCCATTAAGTACCTTAGCCAGGGACATAACCGACTTGCCAGCGACCACTTTTAAACCTGCAACCCTTCGGTAGAAGGGCAACACACTAACAGACCACGCTATTCGGGTGAACATGAAAATGGGTATATTATTCTCACTGAATTGTCTGTGTACAAAAGCAAGTGGATTTAAGTAACAATTAACCTTTCAATCCCATACAAAACAAAATATTCCCACATTTAAAAGTAATTTGGCCATCAGATTTAGTGCAAACATATATCGTCAAAACTCTCACCACCACACCTTCCGTGACTCGACAGTGGACGCAAGGTGCCTAACGCCTTCACCATTACCAATAATTTTTCTAACTTAATTGAAAAATTTCAACATCGAAACAAAGGATACAGTCCTTGTATATATTCGACCAGTTGGGATGTCATATCTGTCATATTCCTTTCGAAATCCTTGATTGTTTCTTCAAGCTGGTCTACAAGTTGCATTTCGAATCCCATAAGAACGTCCCATATTGCATTGACGTCTTCATGGTATTCATTCATCTGGGATGGGCACACTTTTTGAATCAGGGGACAAAATTATTTATTCTAGACTGACAGGTGAATTATGATTAACCCAAGTCAATCTAGAGAAAAAAAGGGGGCTGGAGCAGTGTTGGGCACACTTTTTGAATTAGGGGACAAAATTATTTTATTCTTAGACTGGAGGGCCAAGTGATCGAGCCCCCACTCACATACAATTTGTCACTGTTGGTAAAAAATATTAAACTAAGAAATTCGGTGCATAACTAAAAATCAGAAAGCATGATTGCATTAGTCTTGCAACATGTCGGTAACATCCTGCAAGCCTTAATAAAGACCCGACAGGCTGGATTTGGTCCACAAGCCGTAGTTTGCCCATGTCTGATCTAGAAGGTAAGGTTATTGGTGGTGTGCAGGCAGCAGAAAGGTTGTGGGATCAACCTAGTTGCAAGCTAGCCAGCTGTGTCTTTAAGCAAGGCACTTAGTGGACATCGCATAGTAGTAGTGAATAAACCGGTTCTGCTAAAACTGAAGAGCATTTTAATTACATATTTAACACAATACAATTTTTTTCAAATAAGCTGTGTATACTGCCAGCAAAATAAAAAGTTTACTTCTGTGAGTAATGAAAATGGCTCCCCTATCCCTGGACACTACACTTGTGTCTCTGGTACAGTAGTTCAAAACACCAATGTAACCCAATGGATCCAAATGGAACAGTTCAAAACTACAGTAACCATAAGCCACGGACAGTTGATAATCCAGTCAGTATACCGGTACATACATTTAACCGTTTATATAACTATCATATATCAATATAGGTATAAAAAATACAAATATTGATTAGAAACCTTTTGTTCTTGGTCCACTGCATCACTTGTGACCAGAAGTTCAGAAAACAGCTGTGATAATAAAACAAAATGAAATGGGTAAGATACAATTACAAATTGTGGAAAAAATTAAGGTTAAATTTTGCAAATTACCCTTCAACCCAGTCAAATTAAATAATTATTTGATTAAAATGTGCACTTTTAAGAGACACCAAACTACAATAACAACCTAACTTGCTTGTGGTATTTATATATGAACTTAAAGCTTGTGGGACGACAAAATATCAAAATATATAGTTTTTCTTATGACAAATATAAATGTTTAACTATTTTTTACACTGGTACTAGTATTAATGTTTATATTAAATATTACACGAAAGCAAATAACTTTAAGTATAAGTAATGCATGACTACTTCAAAAATCAATCATTAACAAAACATCTAGAAAATATGAATCATTATTTTGGGACTAATGTATTTCTGCTGCAAATTCCAATAAAACAGAAAATGCTCGGCAACTAAAACATCCACCTACTTTTTTTTTCCGTTCGTCAAACTCATCAATCACTTTGACAGCTTGTCTTTTGTTCTCTGATTTCGCCGCTTCTATACATGCGTTGAACTCGGCCAATTCTGTGCATCTCTTCCCATATCCTTTCATCCCGTATTCGAATGTCTTTAAACAAACGTCCACGAACTTATCCTGGAAGTCCTGAAAATTCAAAAAATTTTAAGTAAAAACATGTAATAATAGTATTTATAATGTAGGATATTCTCCATGAGACAATGCAAGGGGTGTTACATACGGCAATCGTCAGATCATCTCGTGCCCACCGTCGAGTTACCTTAGTTATTGCAGTGTGTTGTGTATGATTCACACATTGGTTCAGTTTAAGTACATTTTAATAAACAACATAACTTGATGTTACTTTGATAACCATTTCGAATTTTAATTAATTTGGTTTAAAGGGTGAGTTAAACCTCACAGTTCTAGCAGGATAATCATCACATCTTACTTTATCTTATTAGTTATGTAACATAATACATGGCATATTATCTAATGGCACTAATAGGATTTAACTGATTTTTTCAACTTTTCTACCCTTCAAACTTGAAAAATTCTCCCTCTTTTTCTCTATAATACCCTTCCAGCATAACGAAGCGAAAGGATCTACCACAACGAATCCAGCTTTGCGAATTACTTTGGTGGTTTAGTGTGTCACCTTTCAGCCGAAGGATTACATGTTTGAAACTGGTCACTAGCTAGTTGATTTTTTATCATTGGTAAGGCAATTAAAGGACATTGCCTGAACCCCAGTGGATTAATGGGTTTTATCTTAAACCCAAACATGGACATGTGGTAATAGGGCGATTACTTTTAAAAGACTGTTCCCTTGCATCAGGGCGAGGTATCCTATGATCATCCATATAAAAACTCTACTTGGGTTTTCCCATTCACAGGGATAAACATGATCCTATCCTTACAAGACAAGTTTCCTTTACAGACAAGTTCCCTTTACACAAAAAAACTTATTTAACTACACCTGAAATATGACCAACCTTCATTAATAACCCAGATTTTTGAATAGAAAATTAAATATATTTTTCTTTCCCTATATTTTAAAACTGCTACTACCACAAGTCAACAAAGCTTCTTCTTTATACAAAAGAAATGTATCCTTACTCCGCAAGCTTTACCTTCAACATGTCTTGCAAACCAGGTAGCAACGAAAGCTTCATGCCCTCAGGGTCTTCTTTATACATCGATTCAAACAGCAATGGTGTGTTAAGGTGCTCAACGTAAGCTTCCTGCAATGTAATATCAATCAGTTTGTCTGACCGATTAGCTTGGCGTTTTAGTGCACCAACATTCAGGCGAAAGGTTGCAGATTCAAAACTGGTAGCTAGCTAATCGGTTGTTTCCTTGGGCAAGGTACTTAATAGACATTGCCTGAACCCAACGGATTAATGGGTTGCACCAAATTGAAGGTTGATCAAAATCATACGCAACACATTGCAATAATGCTCCGGTAACCCGACGGCGGGCGCGAGGTGATCTGACGATTGCTCGTGTGTTAACCCCCTTGGTTTTCCCATACACAGAGATAAACATGAATATCCTAGTATAGTTTGACGAAAACCAAACTCACTTTATGTTTCATCAGCTCTTTCTCTGCATCTTCTTCAGCTTGCCTCGCCACCTCCGCTTGCTTCTCATTGTGCATCAGCTCCCCTAGCTTGTTCTCGTACAAGCTGTGTGCCTTTTGCCTCTGGAATAAATCAATCATAGTTTAGGATAATTATGTTTATCCCCGTGAATAGGAAAACCAAGGGGGTTAACACACGGGCAATCGTCAGATCACCTCGCGCCCACCGTCGGGTTACCGGAGCTATTGCAATGTTTTGTGTATGATTTAGATCAACCTTTAATTTGGTCTTGTTCTCATACAAGCTGTGTGCCTTTTGCCTCTGGAATAATTTTAATCATAGGATTAGATAGGATATTCATGTTTATCCACATTAATGGGAAACCAAGGGGGTTAACACGCGGGCAATCGTCAGATCACTCTTGCTCTCGTACAAGCTGTGTGCTTTTTGCCTCTGGAAGAAATCCACCATACTTAAAAAGTTGACATGACGATTCAAACAAACTACCAAGCAAGCCAATACAATAGTTATTCATATATATTTTTATATTTAAAATATTTTTATATATTTTATTATTTTATATTTTTCAGTCGATATATTTTTCAGATATATCTTTAAATTTTAATAGCTCGAATTCATTTTTTATCAAAAAGAAAGCACTGATAAAAATCTTGACACTACTTCCTAATTAACAAAATGTATCCATAAACAGTTTTTATTAAAATTTTTAAAAAAGTTTGTAATTTTGTGTAAATTAATAATAATATATGTTTGATACCAGTACTGTGCTAAAGTTTTGGGTTTTCGATCAATTAGTCTGATGGGTTAGTGCGTCATCTTTCAGCTGAAGAATTGCAGGTTCGAAACTAGTTGCTAGTTGTCTTTGGGCAAGGCATTCAACGAATATTGTCTAAACCCAGCCAATTAATGGGTTCTACCAAATTGAAAGAACGTGTGTGATACAAAACACACTGCAACAGCTCCGGTAACCCAACAGTGGGAGCGAGGTGATCTGTGGGGGATAAACATATATATCCTATCCTAATCATGGATCTTTTAAATCAAATCAAAACTCACAGTGTCTTCATCAATTAACCTGAAATCCAGGTAAACCAATTGAGAGAGATACGCAACGACGAACAACTTGTAGCCTTGATCATCGCAAACTGGATTCCCAGAGAGGTTAAGCGTTCTGAGGTTTGGAAATCGTCTCAAATAAATCAACTGCGGTAATAATTCAGTTAGATTTTTATAGTTGTTAGCACCCTGTTTTGCTAATTACTGATACTGCCTAAAGCACTGGATGTCTCCATACAGTTAGGTTAATAATTAAGCCACATTTTCTTATACCAAGCTTTGTTCTTGGATTTTAATGAAAGGTTTCTTTTATCTTTGGAGACCTAATCATTATGAAGTTATAGAATATTAATATATATATTATACAACTTATACATAAATTACTGTAATATGACTTAAAACTGAGGCATAAGAAAGTCTGCAAAGCAAAACCTTTATTGCAATTAACGGCTCTAGAATAATTTTACAGTCATGCAATCTTAAATGGTTCTTGTATAACTATAAAGTGTAGCAGACAGTTTTCTAGTTTAAAAATGATTGCAACAACATGTGTCTTATTTGCGTCAATTTTTTATTGTGATATTGACCGCTGTTATTAAGCACTGCGAAATACACACAACTCACAGTTCTGATTAGAGATACACTCAAACCAATTTAAATTTTCCTAGTGATAAGATTAAAACTAGAAGCTTGCTTGTTGCATGTTTCTTTGGGCACCTTACATTTATTGATTAAACCCGGTAAATAAATAGTAGGTTAAATCAAAACTCAAGCTATGTCTCTATCAAGTACAGACAACAGCTTCAGTAAAACTTACTGTGGCCGTAGGTAAAGAATGGGAAAACCAAGGGGTTTAACACACAGACAATCGTCAGATTACCTAGCGCCCACCATCAAAGCTATTGCAATGTGTTGTGTATCATTCACACGTTCCTTTAATTTAGAAGAACCCATTAATCCGCTGGATTTAAGCAATGTCCATTAAGTGCCTTGCTTAAAGCCACAACCGACAAGCTAGCGACCAGTTTCGTATCTGCAAAGCTTCGGCTAAAACGCAACGCACCAACCCATCAACTAATCTGTCAAACCAAAACATCCAAAAATAGCCTGAATTCCAACTCACATTATCAAGCTGATCAATCTTATTGTTTCCAACAGACAAAACATGGAGATTGGGAAGAGAATCCATGTTTTCAAGTCGAGTTATTCGATTGTTGTACATTGTTAAGTCCTCAAGCTTGGTCAGTTTATCCAACCCTTCCAGCATTTCAATGTTGTTGAAGGATAAGTCTGAAAATCATAAGTGTAATTGGTAACTTAGGAATTAAGTTTTAAGTTTTTTTTTTAAATTTATGCCGACATTAGAATTTGTCAAATACTATAACAGTATTTACAGTAATGTACAGCAAAGGATACAGCGCAAAGAGTAATCGAGTCAGCTGCACCCTTTGTGTTTAGTTAGAAGAAAATATTCAATAAATAATATGAAACCAATATTTCAAACCGTCATTTTTTTAAATTTATTTTCGTTAATAAGTTTAAACAAAAATTATAAAGAATACATAACCAAATGTAATAAAGAAGATAAAATCTTTAATTTTAAATATGGCAAAAGGTTGATTGGCTGTATTAAAACACATTGCCTAGCCATCTTAGGTTTAAGTTTTAAACATTACCGAGCCATCTTAGGTTTAAGCTTCAAACATACCTAGCCATCTTAGGTTTAAGTTTCAAACATACCTAGCCATCTTAGGTTAACAAGAGCGTCTAGCCCCTCAATCTTTTCAATGATGTTGTTATCCATTTGAAGCTTGGTTAACTTGGTGAATTGCCATAAGTTGTCCACTTTCAATATATCTGGAAAGCAGAAATTAATGATTGTATGGTGGAATAAAGTAATTCAAGTTTTTTGAATTCGTTAATTAAAAGGAAGTCATCAGAATAATATAAACTCGTGGTCTGTTTATTAGATCCATTCATTTTATCACAACAAAACACCAATTGTCAGATTGCCACACCCTCCCACAGTCAACTGAAACTAAGTGCAGAGGAATAAAAGTAACAAAAAATGAATCACCTATTCCATCCTATCCTATATTGTTTCTCATTGAACAAAGCAATTTTGAAACATGTTTGTCAGTTGTACCTAACTTTGACCGCGGACCGTAAAAGCAGAAAACAAGTGCAAGAAAACTACAATACACCATCGTACCAATTATCAAAAAATGTGTTTTACAATAGAGGTACTTGCACATTAATCAAAAGACTGAAGATTGATGCAAAACTACTTCGCTGTATGATTAAAATATACATTTGAATGTCTTTTCTGTGCACTGGAATGGGAATTAATGCTAACACTGCTCTACATAAAGTTCTGTCAAAATGACCAATATATGGCTATACACACCATACAGCAAATGTAAAAAGTGTGATAAATTTTGATGATAACTCGTATGGGCTAAAGCTAAAAGTTGTGTGTAATAAAAAAAATCAGGTATTAATTGTCAGAAGCGTGAAACCCCAAAATTTATATTTACAATACTTCTCAAACCAGCCCAATAACAACATGTAAAGTTTTTTTTAAGTATATGCTGACATTAGAATTAAACAAAGAACAACAGTATTTACAGTGATATGCGGTAATGTACAGCAAAGGATGCAGTAAAAGACCAAAGAGTCACCGAGTCAGCTGCACCCGTTGTATTCAGTTTGTACTATCAGTAATTTTGAGACACAGAACGAAAACTTACTTCTGAAGTCAAGTCTTAAAGATAGTACGTCGCAATAATCAATGCCTTCCTGTTTTGCAATTTTTCCGGCTTCTTCTTTCGGGCCTTGCTCTTCAACAGCTTTCTTTAGCATTTCGTCGTCAATGACTGACGGTTCAACCGTATCGTACAATCGACTCATATTTACTGTTAGGAAAGCTTATCGTTGTATACAGCTTTCGTGACAAGAAAATTCAAATAGTTAAAAGTTTGGAATAAGAAATTACAGCGTCAAAACCGTGTTTGTAAACAATACAGTTACGCTTTACTACGTTGCTATGGATTTGTGCGCGAAAAACGGATGAGCGGTAAATTTTTATAATAGAAAACTCTCTAATTTATACCAATAATTTAAAAAAAACCTAGGCATTTTCACCAGCTTTTATTACTTTTAGACAAATAACATATACATATTAAATAAATTGTATTAAATCGTAAATTTATGCCGATTCATAATTACAAATTTTGTTTAACAGTTACATCATAAAGAACATTTGTAATTAGTTATTGATGATTAATCATACATTTTGCTACACATTGATAAGCAAAAATAACAAAACGAAAATCGTAGAAAGAAAAAATGTCAAGGTCAACGGGGTAAGTTCATATTGAAAAGCACTATATTTTCTATAATTTCATGATTTATCACTTTTGTTTTTTCAGGATCACTAACAGAATTTCGTTTATTATTCAGAGAAGACGAATTTGTCGATTATTTT